>OU342603.1:0-12500 GCA_910589645.1 Tinea semifulvella
CTAACCTAACCTAACCTAACCTAACCTAACCTAACCTAACCTAACCTAACCTAACCTAACCTAACCTAACCTAACCTAACCTAACCTAACCTAACCTAACCTAACCTAACCTAACCTAACCTAACCTAACCTAACCTAACCTAACCTAACCTAACCTAACCTAACCTAACCTAACCTAACCTAACCTAACCTAACCTAACCTAACCTAACCTAACCTAACCTAACCTAACCTAACCTAACCTAACCTAACCTAACCTAACCTAACCTAACCTAACCTAACCTAACCTAACCTAACCTAACCTAACCTAACCTAACCTAACCTAACCTAACCTAACCTAACCTAACCTAACCTAACCTAACCTAACCTAACCTAACCTAACCTAACCTAACCTAACCTAACCTAACCTAACCTAACCTAACCTAACCTAACCTAACCTAACCTAACCTAACCTAACCTAACCTAACCTAACCTAACCTAACCTAACCTAACCTAACCTAACCTAACCTAACCTAACCTAACCTAACCTAACCTAACCTAACCTAACCTAACCTAACCTAACCTAACCTAACCTAACCTAACCTAACCTAACCTAACCTAACCTAACCTAACCTAACCTAACCTAACCTAACCTAACCTAACCTAACCTAACCTAACCTAACCTAACCTAACCTAACCTAACCTAACCTAACCTAACCTAACCTAACCTAACCTAACCTAACCTAACCTAACCTAACCTAACCTAACCTAACCTAACCTAACCTAACCTAACCTAACCTAACCTAACCTAACCTAACCTAACCTAACCTAACCTAACCTAACCTAACCTAACCTAACCTAACCTAACCTAACCTAACCTAACCTAACCTAACCTAACCTAACCTAACCTAACCTAACCTAACCTAACCTAACCTAACCTAACCTAACCTAACCTAACCTAACCTAACCTAACCTAACCTAACCTAACCTAACCTAACCTAACCTAACCTAACCTAACCTAACCTAACCTAACCTAACCTAACCTAACCTAACCTAACCTAACCTAACCTAACCTAACCTAACCTAACCTAACCTAACCTAACCTAACCTAACCTAACCTAACCTAACCTAACCTAACCTAACCTAACCTAACCTAACCTAACCTAACCTAACCTAACCTAACCTAACCTAACCTAACCTAACCTAACCTAACCTAACCTAACCTAACCTAACCTAACCTAACCTAACCTAACCTAACCTAACCTAACCTAACCTAACCTAACCTAACCTAACCTAACCTAACCTAACCTAACCTAACCTAACCTAACCTAACCTAACCTAACCTAACCTAACCTAACCTAACCTAACCTAACCTAACCTAACCTAACCTAACCTAACCTAACCTAACCTAACCTAACCTAACCTAACCTAACCTAACCTAACCTAACCTAACCTAACCTAACCTAACCTAACCTAACCTAACCTAACCTAACCTAACCTAACCTAACCTAACCTAACCTAACCTAACCTAACCTAACCTAACCTAACCTAACCTAACCTAACCTAACCTAACCTAACCTAACCTAACCTAACCTAACCTAACCTAACCTAACCTAACCTAACCTAACCTAACCTAACCTAACCTAACCTAACCTAACCTAACCTAACCTAACCTAACCTAACCTAACCTAACCTAACCTAACCTAACCTAACCTAACCTAACCTAACCTAACCTAACCTAACCTAACCTAACCTAACCTAACCTAACCTAACCTAACCTAACCTAACCTAACCTAACCTAACCTAACCTAACCTAACCTAACCTAACCTAACCTAACCTAACCTAACCTAACCTAACCTAACCTAACCTAACCTAACCTAACCTAACCTAACCTAACCTAACCTAACCTAACCTAACCTAACCTAACCTAACCTAACCTAACCTAACCTAACCTAACCTAACCTAACCTAACCTAACCTAACCTAACCTAACCTAACCTAACCTAACCTAACCTAACCTAACCTAACCTAACCTAACCTAACCTAACCTAACCTAACCTAACCTAACCTAACCTAACCTAACCTAACCTAACCTAACCTAACCTAACCTAACCTAACCTAACCTAACCTAACCTAACCTAACCTAACCTAACCTAACCTAACCTAACCTAACCTAACCTAACCTAACCTAACCTAACCTAACCTAACCTAACCTAACCTAACCTAACCTAACCTAACCTAACCTAACCTAACCTAACCTAACCTAACCTAACCTAACCTAACCTAACCTAACCTAACCTAACCTAACCTAACCTAACCTAACCTAACCTAACCTAACCTAACCTAACCTAACCTAACCTAACCTAACCTAACCTAACCTAACCTAACCTAACCTAACCTAACCTAACCTAACCTAACCTAACCTAACCTAACCTAACCTAACCTAACCTAACCTAACCTAACCTAACCTAACCTAACCTAACCTAACCTAACCTAACCTAACCTAACCTAACCTAACCTAACCTAACCTAACCTAACCTAACCTAACCTAACCTAACCTAACCTAACCTAACCTAACCTAACCTAACCTAACCTAACCTAACCTAACCTAACCTAACCTAACCTAACCTAACCTAACCTAACCTAACCTAACCTAACCTAACCTAACCTAACCTAACCTAACCTAACCTAACCTAACCTAACCTAACCTAACCTAACCTAACCTAACCTAACCTAACCTAACCTAACCTAACCTAACCTAACCTAACCTAACCTAACCTAACCTAACCTAACCTAACCTAACCTAACCTAACCTAACCTAACCTAACCTAACCTAACCTAACCTAACCTAACCTAACCTAACCTAACCTAACCTAACCTAACCTAACCTAACCTAACCTAACCTAACCTAACCTAACCTAACCTAACCTAACCTAACCTAACCTAACCTAACCTAACCTAACCTAACCTAACCTAACCTAACCTAACCTAACCTAACCTAACCTAACCTAACCTAACCTAACCTAACCTAACCTAACCTAACCTAACCTAACCTAACCTAACCTAACCTAACCTAACCTAACCTAACCTAACCTAACCTAACCTAACCTAACCTAACCTAACCTAACCTAACCTAACCTAACCTAACCTAACCTAACCTAACCTAACCTAACCTAACCTAACCTAACCTAACCTAACCTAACCTAACCTAACCTAACCTAACCTAACCTAACCTAACCTAACCTAACCTAACCTAACCTAACCTAACCTAACCTAACCTAACCTAACCTAACCTAACCTAACCTAACCTAACCTAACCTAACCTAACCTAACCTAACCTAACCTAACCTAACCTAACCTAACCTAACCTAACCTAACCTAACCTAACCTAACCTAACCTAACCTAACCTAACCTAACCTAACCTAACCTAACCTAACCTAACCTAACCTAACCTAACCTAACCTAACCTAACCTAACCTAACCTAACCTAACCTAACCTAACCTAACCTAACCTAACCTAACCTAACCTAACCTAACCTAACCTAACCTAACCTAACCTAACCTAACCTAACCTAACCTAACCTAACCTAACCTAACCTAACCTAACCTAACCTAACCTAACCTAACCTAACCTAACCTAACCTAACCTAACCTAACCTAACCTAACCTAACCTAACCTAACCTAACCTAACCTAACCTAACCTAACCTAACCTAACCTAACCTATCCTAACCTAACCTAACCTAACCTAACCTAACCTAACCTAACCTAACCTAACCTAACCTAACCTAACCTAACCTAACCTAACCTAACCTAACCTAACCTAACCTAACCTAACCTAACCTAACCTAACCTAACCTAACCTAACCTAACCTAACCTAACCTAACCTAACCTAACCTAACCTAACCTGACCTAACCTAACCTAACCTAACCTAACCTAACCTAACCTAACCTAACCTAACCTAACCTAACCTAACCTAACCTAACCTAACCTAACCTAACCTAACCTAACCTAACCTAACCTAACCTAACCTAACCTAACCTAACCTAACCTAACCTAACCTAACCTAACCTAACCTAACCTAACCTAACCTAACCTAACCTAACCTAACCTAACCTAACCTAACCTAACCTAACCTAACCTAACCTAACCTAACCTAACCTAACCTAACCTAACCTAACCTAACCTAACCTAACCTAACCTAACCTAACCTAACCTAACCTAACCTAACCTAACCTAACCTAACCTAACCTAACCTAACCTAACCTAACCTAACCTAACCTAACCTAACCTAACCTAACCTAACCTAACCTAACCTAACCTAACCTAACCTAACCTAACCTAACCTAACCTAACCTAACCTAACCTAACCTAACCTAACCTAACCTAACCTAACCTAACCTAACCTAACCTAACCTAACCTAACCTAACCTAACCTAACCTAACCTAACCTAACCTAACCTAACAACCTAACCTAACCTAACCTAACCTAACCTAACCTAACCTAACCTAACCTAACCTAACCTAACCAACCTAACCTAACCTAACCTAACCTAACCTAACCTAACCTAACCTAACCTAACCTAACCTAACCTAACCTAACCTAACCTAACCTAACCTAACCTAACCTAACCTAACCTAACCTAACCTAACCTAACCTAACCTAACCTAACCTAACCTAACCTAACCTAACCTAACCTAACCTAACCTAACCTAACCTAACCTAACCTAACCTAACCTAACCTAACCTAACCTAACCTAACCTAACCTAACCTAACCTAACCTAACCTAACCTAACCTAACCTAACCTAACCTAACCTAACCTAACCTAACCTAACCTAACCTAACCTAACCTAACCTAACCTAACCTAACCTAACCTAACCTAACCTAACCTAACCTAACCTAACCTAACCTAACCTAACCTAACCTAACCTAACCTAACCTAACCTAACCTAACCTAACCTAACCTAACCTAACCTAACCTAACCTAACCTAACCTAACCTAACCTAACCTAACCTAACCTAACCTAACCTAACCTAACCTAACCTAACCTAACCTAACCTAACCTAACCTAACCTAACCTAACCTAACCTAACCTAACCTAACCTAACCTAACCTAACCTAACCTAACCTAACCTAACCTAACCTAACCTAACCTAACCTAACCTAACCTAACCTAACCTAACCTAACCTAACCTAACCTAACCTAACCTAACCTAACCTAACCTAACCTAACCTAACCTAACCTAACCTAACCTAACCTAACCTAACCTAACCTAACCTAACCTAACCTAACCTAACCTAACCTAACCTAACCTAACCTAACCTAACCTAACCTAACCTAACCTAACCTAACCTAACCTAACCTAACCTAACCTAACCTAACCTAACCTAACCTAACCTAACCTAACCTAACCTAACCTAACCTAACCTAACCTAACCTAACCTAACCTAACCTAACCTAACCTAACCTAACCTAACCTAACCTAACCTAACCTAACCTAACCTAACCTAACCTAACCTAACCTAACCTAACCTAACCTAACCTAACCTAACCTAACCTAACCTAACCTAACCTAACCTAACCTAACCTAACCTAACCTAACCTAACCTAACCTAACCTAACCTAACCTAACCTAACCTAACCTAACCTAACCTAACCTAACCTAACCTAACCTAACCTAACCTAACCTAACCTAACCTAACCTAACCTAACCTAACCTAACCTAACCTAACCTAACCTAACCTAACCTAACCTAACCTAACCTAACCTAACCTAACCTAACCTAACCTAACCTAACCTAACCTAACCTAACCTAACCTAACCTAACCTAACCTAACCTAACCTAACCTAACCTAACCTAACCTAACCTAACCTAACCTAACCTAACCTAACCTAACCTAACCTAACCTAACCTAACCTAACCTAACCTAACCTAACCTAACCTAACCTAACCTAACCTAACCTAACCTAACCTAACCTAACCTAACCTAACCTAACCTAACCTAACCTAACCTAACCTAACCTAACCTAACCTAACCTAACCTAACCTAACCTAACCTAACCTAACCTAACCTAACCTAACCTAACCTAACCTAACCTAACCTAACCTAACCTAACCTAACCTAACCTAACCTAACCTAACCTAACCTAACCTAACCTAACCTAACCTAACCTAACCTAACCTAACCTAACCTAACCTAACCTAACCTAACCTAACCTAACCTAACCTAACCTAACCTAACCTAACCTAACCTAACCTAACCTAACCTAACCTAACCTAACCTAACCTAACCTAACCTAACCTAACCTAACCTAACCTAACCTAACCTAACCTAACCTAACCTAACCTAACCTAACCTAACCTAACCTAACCTAACCTAACCTAACCTAACCTAACCTAACCTAACCTAACCTAACCTAACCTAACCTAACCTAACCTAACCTAACCTAACCTAACCTAACCTAACCTAACCTAACCTAACCTAACCTAACCTAACCTAACCTAACCTAACCTAACCTAACCTAACCTAACCTAACCTAACCTAACCTAACCTAACCTAACCTAACCTAACCTAACCTAACCTAACCTAACCTAACCTAACCTAACCTAACCTAACCTAACCTAACCTAACCTAACCTAACCTAACCTAACCTAACCTAACCTAACCTAACCTAACCTAACCTAACCTAACCTAACCTAACCTAACCTAACCTAACCTAACCTAACCTAACCTAACCTAACCTAACCTAACCTAACCTAACCTAACCTAACCTAACCTAACCTAACCTAACCTAACCTAACCTAACCTAACCTAACCTAACCTAACCTAACCTAACCTAACCTAACCTAACCTAACCTAACCTAACCTAACCTAACCTAACCTAACCTAACCTAACCTAACCTAACCTAACCTAACCTAACCTAACCTAACCTAACCTAACCTAACCTAACCTAACCTAACCTAACCTAACCTAACCTAACCTAACCTAACCTAACCTAACCTAACCTAACCTAACCTAACCTAACCTAACCTAACCTAACCTAACCTAACCTAACCTAACCTAACCTAACCTAACCTAACCTAACCTAACCTAACCTAACCTAACCTAACCTAACCTAACCTAACCTAACCTAACCTAACCTAACCTAACCTAACCTAACCTAACCTAACCTAACCTAACCTAACCTAACCTAACCTAACCTAACCTAACCTAACCTAACCTAACCTAACCTAACCTAACCTAACCTAACCTAACCTAACCTAACCTAACCTAACCTAACCTAACCTAACCTAACCTAACCTAACCTAACCTAACCTAACCTAACCTAACCTAACCTAACCTAACCTAACCTAACCTAACCTAACCTAACCTAACCTAACCTAACCTAACCTAACCTAACCTAACCTAACCTAACCTAACCTAACCTAACCTAACCTAACCTAACCTAACCTAACCTAACCTAACCTAACCTAACCTAACCTAACCTAACCTAACCTAACCTAACCTAACCTAACCTAACCTAACCTAACCTAACCTAACCTAACCTAACCTAACCTAACCTAACCTAACCTAACCTAACCTAACCTAACCTAACCTAACCTAACCTAACCTAACCTAACCTAACCTAACCTAACCTAACCTAACCTAACCTAACCTAACCTAACCTAACCTAACCTAACCTAACCTAACCTAACCTAACCTAACCTAACCTAACCTAACCTAACCTAACCTAACCTAACCTAACCTAACCTAACCTAACCTAACCTAACCTAACCTAACCTAACCTAACCTAACCTAACCTAACCTAACCTAACCTAACCTAACCTAACCTAACCTAACCTAACCTAACCTAACCTAACCTAACCTAACCTAACCTAACCTAACCTAACCTAACCTAACCTAACCTAACCTAACCTAACCTAACCTAACCTAACCTAACCTAACCTAACCTAACCTAACCTAACCTAACCTAACCTAACCTAACCTAACCTAACCTAACCTAACCTAACCTAACCTAACCTAACCTAACCTAACCTAACCTAACCTAACCTAACCTAACCTAACCTAACCTAACCTAACCTAACCTAACCTAACCTAACCTAACCTAACCTAACCTAACCTAACCTAACCTAACCTAACCTAACCTAACCTAACCTAACCTAACCTAACCTAACCTAACCTAACCTAACCTAACCTAACCTAACCTAACCTAACCTAACCTAACCTAACCTAACCTAACCTAACCTAACCTAACCTAACCTAACCTAACCTAACCTAACCTAACCTAACCTAACCTAACCTAACCTAACCTAACCTAACCTAACCTAACCTAACCTAACCTAACCTAACCTAACCTAACCTAACCTAACCTAACCTAACCTAACCTAACCTAACCTAACCTAACCTAACCTAACCTAACCTAACCTAACCTAACCTAACCTAACCTAACCTAACCTAACCTAACCTAACCTAACCTAACCTAACCTAACCTAACCTAACCTAACCTAACCTAACCTAACCTAACCTAACCTAACCTAACCTAACCTAACCTAACCTAACCTAACCTAACCTAACCTAACCTAACCTAACCTAACCTAACCTAACCTAACCTAACCTAACCTAACCTAACCTAACCTAACCTAACCTAACCTAACCTAACCTAACCTAACCTAACCTAACCTAACCTAACCTAACCTAACCTAACCTAACCTAACCTAACCTAACCTAACCTAACCTAACCTAACCTAACCTAACCTAACCTAACCTAACCTAACCTAACCTAACCTAACCTAACCTAACCTAACCTAACCTAACCTAACCTAACCTAACCTAACCTAACCTAACCTAACCTAACCTAACCTAACCTAACCTAACCTAACCTAACCTAACCTAACCTAACCTAACCTAACCTAACCTAACCTAACCTAACCTAACCTAACCTAACCTAACCTAACCTAACCTAACCTAACCTAACCTAACCTAACCTAACCTAACCTAACCTAACCTAACCTAACCTAACCTAACCTAACCTAACCTAACCTAACCTAACCTAACCTAACCTAACCTAACCTAACCTAACCTAACCTAACCTAACCTAACCTAACCTAACCTAACCTAACCTAACCTAACCTAACCTAACCTAACCTAACCTAACCTAACCTAACCTAACCTAACCTAACCTAACCTAACCTAACCTAACCTAACCTAACCTAACCTAACCTAACCTAACCTAACCTAACCTAACCTAACCTAACCTAACCTAACCTAACCTAACCTAACCTAACCTAACCTAACCTAACCTAACCTAACCTAACCTAACCTAACCTAACCTAACCTAACCTAACCTAACCTAACCTAACCTAACCTAACCTAACCTAACCTAACCTAACCTAACCTAACCTAACCTAACCTAACCTAACCTAACCTAACCTAACCTAACCTAACCTAACCTAACCTAACCTAACCTAACCTAACCTAACCTAACCTAACCTAACCTAACCTAACCTAACCTAACCTAACCTAACCTAACCTAACCTAACCTAACCTAACCTAACCTAACCTAACCTAACCTAACCTAACCTAACCTAACCTAACCTAACCTAACCTAACCTAACCTAACCTAACCTAACCTAACCTAACCTAACCTAACCTAACCTAACCTAACCTAACCTAACCTAACCTAACCTAACCTAACCTAACCTAACCTAACCTAACCTAACCTAACCTAACCTAACCTAACCTAACCTAACCTAACCTAACCTAACCTAACCTAACCTAACCTAACCTAACCTAACCTAACCTAACCTAACCTAACCTAACCTAACCTAACCTAACCTAACCTAACCTAACCTAACCTAACCTAACCTAACCTAACCTAACCTAACCTAACCTAACCTAACCTAACCTAACCTAACCTAACCTAACCTAACCTAACCTAACCTAACCTAACCTAACCTAACCTAACCTAACCTAACCTAACCTAACCTAACCTAACCTAACCTAACCTAACCTAACCTAACCTAACCTAACCTAACCTAACCTAACCTAACCTAACCTAACCTAACCTAACCTAACCTAACCTAACCTAACCTAACCTAACCTAACCTAACCTAACCTAACCTAACCTAACCTAACCTAACCTAACCTAACCTAACCTAACCTAACCTAACCTAACCTAACCTAACCTAACCTAACCTAACCTAACCTAACCTAACCTAACCTAACCTAACCTAACCTAACCTAACCTAACCTAACCTAACCTAACCTAACCTAACCTAACCTAACCTAACCTAACCTAACCTAACCTAACCTAACCTAACCTAACCTAACCTAACCTAACCTAACCTAACCTAGCCTAACCTAACCTAACCTAACCTAACCTAACCTAACCTAACCTAACCTAACCTAACCTAACCTAACCTAACCTAACCTAACCTAACCTAACCTAACCTAACCTAACCTAACCTAACCTAACCTAACCTAACCTAACCTAACCTAACCTAACCTAACCTAACCTAACCTAACCTAACCTAACCTAACCTAACCTAACCTAACCTAACCTAACCTAACCTAACCTAACCTAACCTAACCTAACCTAACCTAACCTAACCTAACCTAACCTAACCTAACCTAACCTAACCTAACCTAACCTAACCTAACCTAACCTAACCTAACCTAACCTAACCTAACCTAACCTAACCTAACCTAACCTAACCTAACCTAACCTAACCTAACCTAACCTAACCTAACCTAACCTAACCTAACCTAACCTAACCTAACCTAACCTAACCTAACCTAACCTAACCTAACCTAACCTAACCTAACCTAACCTAACCTAACCTAACCTAACCTAACCTAAGCTAACCTAACCTAACCTAACCTAACCTAACCTAACCTAACCTAACCTAACCTAACCTAACCTAACCTAACCTAACCTAACCTAACCTAACCTAACCTAACCTAACCTAACCTAACCTAACCTAACCTAACCTAACCTAACCTAACCTAACCTAACCTAACCTAACCTAACCTAACCTAACCTAACCTAACCTAACCTAACCTAACCTAACCTAACCTAACCTAACCTAACCTAACCTAACCTAACCTAACCTAACCTAACCTAACCTAACCTAACCTAACCTAACCTAACCTAACCTAACCTAACCTAACCTAACCTAACCTAACCTAACCTAACCTAACCTAACCTAACCTAACCTAACCTAACCTAACCTAACCTAACCTAACCTAACCTAACCTAACCTAACCTAACCTAACCTAACCTAACCTAACCTAACCTAACCTAACCTAACCTAACCTAACCTAACCTAACCTAACCTAACCTAACCTAACCTAACCTAACCTAACCTAACCTAACCTAACCTAACCTAACCTAACCTAACCTAACCTAACCTAACCTAACCTAACCTAACCTAACCTAACCTAACCTAACCTAACCTAACCTAACCTAACCTAACCTAACCTAACCTAACCTAACCTAACCTAACCTAACCTAACCTAACCTAACCTAACCTAACCTAACCTAACCTAACCTAACCTAACCTAACCTAACCTAACCTAACCTAACCTAACCTAACCTAACCTAACCTAACCTAACCTAACCTAACCTAACCTAACCTAACCTAACCTAACCTAACCTAACCTAACCTAACCTAACCTAACCTAACCTAACCTAACCTAACCTAACCTAACCTAACCTAACCTAACCTAACCTAACCTAACCTAACCTAACCTAACCTAACCTAACCTAACCTAACCTAACCTAACCTAACCTAACCTAACCTAACCTAACCTAACCTAACCTAACCTAACCTAACCTAACCTAACCTAACCTATCCTAACCTAACCTAACCTAACCTAACCTAACCTAACCTAACCTAACCTAACCTAACCTAACCTAACCTAACCTAACCTAACCTAACCTAACCTAACCTAACCTAACCTAACCTAACCTAACCTAACCTAACCTAACCTAACCTAACCTAACCTAACCTAACCTAACCTAACCTAACCTAACCTAACCTAACCTAACCTAACCTAACCTAACCTAACCTAACCTAACCTAACCTAACCTAACCTAACCTAACCTAACCTAACCTAACCTAACCTAACCTAACCTAACCTAACCTAACCTAACCTAACCTAACCTAACCTAACCTAACCTAACCTAACCTAACCTAACCTAACCTAACCTAACCTAACCTAACCTAACCTAACCTAACCTAACCTAACCTAACCTAACCTAACCTAACCTAACCTAACCTAACCTAACCTAACCTAACCTAACCTAACCTAACCTAACCTAACCTAACCTAACCTAACCTAACCTAACCTAACCTAACCTAACCTAACCTAACCTAACCTAACCTAACCTAACCTAACCTAACCTAACCTAACCTAACCTAACCTAACCTAACCTAACCTAACCTAACCTAACCTAACCTAACCTAACCTAACCTAACCTAACCTAACCTAACCTAACCTAACCTAACCTA
>OU342603.1:17500-217500 GCA_910589645.1 Tinea semifulvella
AGCTGGAAAATAAAGAAAAATTTGTTATTATTATTATTGTTATTATAGTTGTGGTTGTTAGAGACACTAAGGGGTAATTAGTTTTAAAATTAGTATTAAAAAAAAAAAAAGAGGTCATATTAGGTCATATTATATCATACACCTGAAAAAGGAAAATAGTTACCATTAAGTGTTAGTGTAAGGTTGGTTGACTTAATTTTAGGCTAGGTTAAGCTAGATATAAGTTAGAATAGTAAATAGTATTATAAGATTTTAATAAAAGAAAAGACCAAGACAAAGATCAACCTGCCCGTTCTCACACAGAGACACAAACATATTAGGCCCAGGCAAAATGTCGGGTAAGCAGACCAAAACGACTCGACCGGCCACCGCCACACTCAGCCAGGTCCAAAGGAAGCCCAGGTCAGACTGCCAGGGGGAGAGGAAAGCAAAACTATTAGCAGCCATCGAGACCACTTCCCCGGCTCCGGTCCCTGGGGGCTCCCCCCAGAGGCAGGCGATGCCGGGGGCGGTCCAGACCTCCCCCGCCCGAGTCGACCAGGGCACTTTTCATGAGACCACTGTCGCGGGGAGCCTCGCAGTAGCGGCACGACTGTCCCCGACGACCCGGGACAGCCCAGATGTGGTGGTCATGGCCCCGCCGTCCTCTGGCAGCGCTCCCCGGCTCAGCCCAAACCCCCGCGGCGACGGCGGACTCGCGACCGCGGCGGGCCGGGCCGGGACAGCAGTACAGAAAGCCAAGACGGCCCTGGAGTCCAAGGCAGCGGGGAACCTCAAGCGCGAGGTGAGGGAGGAGGTGGTGGAGCACCTCCACTTCCTCCATCGGCTCGTCCTGGAGCTCGTGGACTCCAGGAACATAATAGAGTCGGAGCTTGCCCGATGTAAAATAGAATCAGGCAGGAGCTTGGATACCATCCGGGTAGTTCATGCTAAGAAGCTGGAGACTCAGGTGGAGCGCTACGAGGAGTACGCATCCACCGTAAAGGACCTCGTGCAGGCGGTGGAGCTGACACGGCGTACCGTGGGCGGGTTCGGGACGCTGGAGGATGTCCGGGAGCTCAAGGACTGTGTGGCCTCGAGCTGCCGGATGCTCTCCGGCGCGGCGGACTGCGCCTCGGTACTGGAGGACGTCCGGGAGTTGAAGACCATCGCGGCGGACACGTACCGCGCGGTCTCCTCTCGGACATATGCAGAGATAGCAGCCGCTCCGCCGCCGCCGCCACCTGCTCGCGCTCCCCAACACTCCGTTGTGGTGGCGTCCTCGGACGGCAACGATACCGGGGAGGACGTCCTCAGGAGAATAAGGGGAGCCGTCGACGCGCGGGCCACTGGTGTGCGTGTAGATAAGATCAGGAAGGCACGCAACCAGAAGGTGGTGATAACTTGCTCGACCGTGCAGGACGTCTCGGCCATCAGGGACCGGATACGAAGCGGCGACGCGGCCCTCCGGGTGGAGGAGCTAAAGACCAAAAGGCCGCAGGTCATAATCCGGGATGTCCTGGAATACAACACGGATGAGCAGTTAATAGAGTCCCTAAAGACACAAAATCCGCACGTGACACAGGGGCTGGGCAAGGAGGACCTGACAGCCAGGGTCCTCCTGAGACGCAGGGCACGTAACCCGCTGGAGCGTCACATAGTGCTGGAGGTCACTCCGGCACTGTGGAAGCGCCTGACTGCAGCGGGATACGTGCACGTAGACCTGCAGCGTCGCCCGGTGTACGACCAGTCGCCGCTGTTGCAGTGTATGCGCTGCCTAGGTTACGGACACACGCGGCGGTACTGCAAGGAGACCGCGGACGCGTGTGGCCACTGTACCGGCCTCCACCAGCGAGCTGAGTGCACCTCCCGTAAGGAGGGACACCCACCAGAGTGCCGAAACTGCGCCGAGGCCGGCATAGCGGACAGGGCGCACACGGCTTTCAGCGGTGACTGTCAAGTGCGAAAAAAATGGGACTCTATAGCGAGGTCCAGAGTCTCCTACCATTGCTGAGGGCACCTCGGGAAACAACACATCAGGAGGGCGTCGGACGAACTCGGGGAGCCGGCGATGTCTCAAGTTCCTGCAGGTCAACCTCCAGCGGAAAAAAACTCGCGACTGCGGAGTTGATGCTGGAGGCGGCCCGAGGCGGAGTGTCAGTGGCCCTCGTGCAAGAACCCTACACGGGCAGCACGGGCGAACTGGCACAGCCCACAGGAACCAGGGTGGTGCAGACATCGGGAAACAAGGAAAACCCGGTCAAGGCGGCCATAGTTGTATTCGATGCGGGGATGCAGCTGGTCCAGGACCAAACGCTCATCTCCGCAAACGTGGCCGCCGTATCCATAAGGACTGGGTCCACCACCCTAGGCATCGTTTCGGTCTACTTCGAGGGGGACCCTAAACCGCTGGAACCCTACCTCGAGGGACTACAACGGGTGATCGAGAAACTCGACACCCGGGTCATAGTCGGAGGCGACATAAATGCCTGGAGCCCCTGGTGGGGCAGCCCAACAGAAGACCATCGCGGTGCAGACTATTGCAACTTCCTGCACGGCATGGACATGCACATCCTTAACGAAGGCGACACACCGACATTCGAGACTTACCGAGGAGGGGCTCTGTTCAGGAGCTGCGTGGATGTGAGCGCGTGCTCCTCCACCCTACTGGGGAGAGTGACGGACTGGAGGGTGGAGAGAGATCTTATATCCTCAGACCACAACGCGCTCGCTTTCGGGCTGCTCCTGAGCGGACCTCCTCCTGCAAAATTAATAAAGGGGACAAAATTATTTAATACAAAAAAATGTAACTGGGACGAATTTCGGAATATCTTTGGGGAAAAATTAGATCAAAAGCTGGCAGTCTCGGATGTCCAGAATATAGAGTCGCCTATCGAACTGGATGCAGCAGTGCAGAGCTATACCGAATGCGTAAGGGAAGCCTGCACTGCGTCCATGCCGAAAATGAAGCAAGATAATAAGTTGCGGCTACCGTGGTGGTCTGAAGAACTGGATGCGCTGAAAAAGTCTATGATTACTAAAAAGAGGCGCATCCGGTGTGCTGCACCACACAGAAGGCAACATGTCGTCGACCAATACCTCGAGGCAAAGGACATCTATGAGCGGGGGGCAGCCGACGCCCAGACGCAGAGTTGGAAGCAGTTCTGCTCCAAACAGGACCGAGAGAGCTTATGGGACGGCATATATAGGGTCATCAGAAGAACGTCCAAAAGGACGGAAGACCAGCTCCTCAAGGACGTAACCGGAACCATTTTGGACCCGGCCCGGTCCGCAGAGGAGTTGGCAGAGACGTTCTTCCCACGGGATGACCCTAGCTCGGACAACCAAGAGCATGCCGAGGTGCGACTTCAGACAGAGGGGCGTAGCCCTTCATATCCGCGGGAGGACGGTCTGCCGGACGACCCGTCGTTTACAGTCTCGGAACTGCAAAAGGCCATGTTGTCATTCAGCCATAAAAAGGCCCCGGGACTGGACGGGTTTACGGCGGACATATGTGTGGCGGCAGTCGGGAGTGACCGGGGCGTATTTTTGGCAATCGCCAACAAATGTCTGGCCATCGGTCACTTTCCGACACAGTGGAAACTGGCCGTCATACGCGTCCTCAGGAAACCCGGAAAGGAGGACTATGCACACCCCAAGTCGTACCGACCCATAGGCCTCCTGTCGGTGTTGGGGAAAATCGTGGAGAAGATGATGGTAGCAAGAATCCAGTGGCATCTTCTCCCAAGACTCAGCCCTTGCCAGTACGGCTTTATGCCCCAGCGCGGCACCGAGGACTCCCTCTATGACACAGTGGCACACATAAGAAAAATGAGAAACGAAAAAAAAATTGTTCTCATGGTGTCGCTTGACATAGAGGGAGCCTTCGATAACGCCTGGTGGCCAGCCATAAAAAAGCAACTGCTGAGCAAGGGTTGTCCCCCAAACCTGTATAAAATAGTAGTAGGATACTTCGAGGACAGGAAAGTTTTGGTACGCTACGCGGGGGCGGAGTACATAAAGGGGACCACAAAAGGTTGTGTCCAGGGTTCCATTGCTGGGCCAACATTCTGGAACATTGTCCTGGACCCCCTGCTACGCGAACTAGAGTCCCTCGAAGTATACTGTCAGGCGTTTGCGGACGATGTGGTTCTCATCTTCTCCGGAACGACGGGAGCCTCCATAGGGGAGGAAGCTTCACGCATCCTGGACATGGTCTACGACTGGGGGGTCCGAAATAAGTTGAAGTTTGCACCGCATAAAACAAATGCAATGGTGCTTACTAAAAAACTGAAATACGACCCCCCTGAGTTGACCATGGCAGGAGTGGAGGTACCGCTGGTGAGTGAGGTCAAATTATTAGGACTAATAATAGACCAAAAACTCACCTTCAACTCTCATGTCACTTACATCTGCAAAAAAGCAGCTAATATTTACAAGCAACTGGCATGCGCTGCCAAAGTGACATGGGGGTTGAACCCGGAGGTGGTGAGAACCATATACGTCGCAGTGATAGAGCCCATAGTTCTGTACGCCGCCGGTGTGTGGTATCCGGCTGCGAGCAAATTGATGACTCGGAAGCAACTGGATACCATACAGCGGGGTTTTTCGCAGAAAATCTGTAAGGCGTACAGAACAGTATCGTTACATGCGGCTCTAACCCTGACAGGACTGCTTCCACTAGATCTGCGCATTCTCGAGGGAGCCCGCCTGTATGAGCTGAAGCGCGGGAGACCGCTGGAGCAGTTAGCGGACAGGCAGATGGAGAGACGAGCCGCATACACGGAGGCGCCACACCCGGCACAGCACGGGCCACCCACCTACCTGAGCCTGGATGATCTCGACGCCCGGACTCTGGACATCCACAACGTAACCGGGCCGCACATCTACACGGACGGTAGCAAGATTGAGGGCCGTGTGGGTGCGGCTCTTACCTGGTGGATCGACGGAGAGGAGGTCCGATCCTCCAGGCTCCGGCTGGAGCCCTTCTGCACGGTATTCCAGGCCGAAATGCTCGCGCTGCAGCGCGCTGTCCAGCAGGTGCTGGCGGGGACGGAAGCGGTGGTCAGCATATTCAGCGACTCTAGATCGTCGCTGGATCTGCTGGCCAGCGCGTGGACCTTCCACCCTATGGCGGTCGCGGTGCAGCGCGACATCAGGGCACTGCGTGCGGAGGGGCGGGATGTCCGGTTGTTCTGGGTGAGGGCGCACGTCGGCACGCCCGGCAACGAGCGGGCCGACGAGTTAGCAAAGCAGGCCGCTCTCCATCTAAAAACAAAGCCTGATTATGACTTATACCCGTTGTCGTACGCTAAGAAGCTCATACGGGAACAAACAGTAAAAATATGGCAAAAGCGCTACTCGGATGGGGAGACAGCCGCCGTGACCAAGACGTTTTTCCCGGACGTGAGGGTGGCGAGGGCTGTCGTTCTGAGGGACGGTTTTGATTACCGCAGAACGCAGCTCTACACTGGTCACGGGGGTTTCTCCCAATATCTACATCGTTTCAAATTGAAAGACAGCCCTGCCTGCATTTGCGACCCTACACGGGACGAGAGTGTGATACACTTGGTCACTGAGTGTCCCGTGTATGGTCGCAAAAGATACGAATTAGAACAAAGCCTGGGCCTACAAATAAGCGAAGGGAACCTTGGAAAAATACTAGCAAACGAGAACACGAGACCAAGGTTCCTAGAATACGCCATAGAAATTGTGGAACGGGCAATAACGCGAAATAAAAATTAAAAAGATACCAGACAGTTGACTCCGACTCTATCTCGCCGCCGCCGGGTCGCCGGGCGTCTCCCTGGGTGTCACTGGGACCGCGGATGAAGCCCGCGGTCGTCGGGGCTTCTTGGCTGTCCCAGGAACAAATATCCAACCCGAAAAAGCACGAGGGTTGGATGAAATTACAGCAAGAAGCCCAAAACACTAAACAAAATGACTCTACTTCCGCGGTGACAGTGACAGTTGGGGGGCGTGGCCGCCGCCGAACGGGGACGATGGGCGCGGAGTCAATTGTCTGACAGTCATAATTAACTGTCTTGGTTTTTAAATTTAAATTTAAATTAAATATTGACATTGAATTATTGTAATTATTATTATTTATATTTTAAATATATTTTCCTTTTGACATTCTCATAATATTCTATAATTGTAATTGTAATTTAGTAAAAGTTGGACATTGTATTTAGTTTGTAAGTTGACATCGCTTTATTGTAACTTAGTATGTAAGAATTATTTGATATTTGACATTGTAATTTAGTATGTAAGAATTATTTTGATATATTTTGACATTGTTATTTAGTATGTAAGAATTTTATTTTATATTTTATATTTTGACATTGTATTCTGATTTTATTTTTGTATTGTATTATTGTATTTTCATGTAATAATGCATTAAGTATAAGAAAAAAAAAAAAAAAAAAAAAAAAAAAATGAAAATGAAATAAAAAAATTAATTGGAAAAAAAAAAAAAAAAAAAAAAAAAAAAAAAAAAAAAAAAAAAAAAAAAAAAAAAGGGAAAACAAAAGGAAAAAATGAAAAAGACAAGAAAAAGAAAAATACAAGAAAAGAAATAGAAGAAAAATGGAAAAAAAGCCCAAGCAAAAATGTCATTAAATTGTAATTATTGTAATAAAAAATGTAAATAAAATGTTAATTGTTGTTGTGTAATTAAATAATGTATTAAATGTAATTAAATTAATAAGGAGAATTAAAGTGATTATGTTAAAAAGGAGAAGAATGCGATTATATTTTTATGTATTTTATTTATGTATATATTATATGTTATTATTTATGTACAAATTATAATTGGAGGAAATTTGTAAAGGCAATTAAAAATGATAAAGAATTAATAAAGGTCTCCGACACAAGTCGGGGGTGTCCTGCAAATAAAAAAAAAAAAAAAAAAAAAAAAAAAAAAAAAAAAAAAAAAAAAAAAAAACCTAACCTAACCTAACCTAACCTAACCTAACCTAACCTAACCTAACCCAGTCCCGCTCGAACCACGGACGAGCTAGCTGCTTTTAAAAGGCGCTCCGCACATAAAAATTTGAAAAAAGTGGAAAAAGTGCTCCGATTTTGCTGAAAATCAGTTTTGTAGTGTATTAAAGTGTGAGCTATTTAGTGGCATTCTTAGAATTTGGCTAAAGTTATTGTGTGCCAAAGTGAACAACAAAATTGGGTAAAAATTTGAGGTTTTTCGAGTGTAACTCGAAAACGAAAGGCATAGGGTAGTGTTTTTCTTGCACCGCTAGACGCGCACTGTTGACTTGCATATGGCAAAAAAGTTTGCCTTTGTTGGCACAACCACCGGCAAACTTGTGGTCAAAAAACTGTTTACCACGAGGTGGCCAACTTTTCGTGTGGTTGTCTTAGACAAATTTTAAGAACACCAAATTGTCAGCGCTGTTTTGGCCTTGTGAGGAAGTATTACCCTGTTACCAAAAACAAAAACCGGGAGTAGCACGGGCAAAAAAGGAAGAAAAATTATTTTGTGGGAAGGAAAAAATTAATATTTTAAGAACTGTCGCGACGACCCATCTTTTTTATTATATTATAAAAAGGCTTACATCAAGGGGTATCCTTACCAAAAAATTTGGACAAATTCTGACGCAAAACCAGTTTTTAGTGCTTAACTGAAGACTGGTTGGAAACACCATTCTGACGTCCTTGCCTGTTGACTGCCCTCGGAGCTCCCCGTTGACGACACCAGACCTGAAAAGAAGACACCACAAGAAAGAAGGATTTAAGGAGTATATTATAAACGAAAAATTTACCTGGATAGTGCACCCGTGGACCGAAGGAGCTGCATCTGAAACAAAATAAAAGTGGTTAAAAACTTTAAGGGGCTTAGTTTTAAGTTAGTTTTAAGTATTGTACAAAGTGTAGTATAGGATCTTGTGTGAGTGTGTGTGTATACTGTCGTGTAGTATACACAGTTCAGTGCTTTGCTTTTGCTACCAACTGGACATGAAAATTTTGGACTAGATAGTAACATACTCCAAATTGACTGGTGACACTTGACCTATCTATACGTATTATTATTATTAACATTGACTATATTTTACAATAATCTATATTTTTACAATTTTATTCCTGACATCGACAAATAATTATTTGCACTTTTACAATTGACTTATTATAATATTTTACACTAGACGCGTCCTCTGCGTTAAGACAAGATGTTTGGCATCCGCACCCCCCCGAAACAGTCCGGAGCTAACAATCCCCAACCTCCAACAGACCTAACGAAGGCTGGGCCTTCAGGTGAACCTCAAAAGGTAAGAAGGAGTATAGGGGAGTGGGAGGCCGGGAAGCCGGGCAGCCAGCCCAAGCCCGCCACCCCCCCAAAGAAAGTTGGTCCCACCACCGCCTCTGGACCGAAGGCTAGGGTGGCTCCGGCGCCTGTGAGCCGCGTAACACAGGCAGAGGCTCCTGAGAGCCCGCCAGAGACGAGATTCGCAGATCGGTTGGCTGAAGCTAAGGCCTGCCTGATCAAGGCGAAGACGGCTCTGGGGGGCTCCAGAAACCTGAAAACTGACATCAAACACGATGTCACACAGGCGCTGGAGCGACTGTATGCTTTGGTGAAAGAGGCCGAGAACACGAAGAAACCTGAAAAAGGAAAAGGGAAAGAGGAAGAAATAAAAAGGGGAAAACCGGAAAAGGAAGTAGAAACCGCCGCGGAGGAGACGCCGACTGCGCTGATGCGCTCTCTGATGGAGGGCATGAAGGAGCACGGTCGGCAAATGGCAGAGTGCCAACAGCACACTGTGACATTGGCCGACCGACTCCAGACGTGCACTCCGTTGGAGGGCGCACCGGCGCAAAAGGCGTCATATGCCATTGTGGCCGCTGGACACCCTCGCGCGATGCACTCGATAGCGATATCGAGCGAGGGTGACACCAGCGGCCAAGTGGTGGACAAATTAAGGATGGCGGTGGATGCGAGATCCCAAGGAATTAGAGTCGAGAGACTAAGAAAAGTGAGGGACCAAAGAGTTATATTGGGCTGCACCACCAAGAAGGAGATAGAAAAGGTGGTGCATCAGATAAAGAGATCTGGCTCTAACCTTACGGTGGAAGAGGTTAAGAACAAGGACCCGCTCGTGATCCTCAGGGATGTCATGTCCTATAACACGGACGAGGACGTCCTGACGTCCCTGAGGACCCAGAACGGGTCCTTGTTCCGAGACGTGCCAGAAGAAGAATTTAGAGCCCATATCAGGTACCGCAGAAAGACGAGAAACCCGCACACCTGCCATATTATCGTACAAGTTTCACCGCAAATGTGGCAGAGAATGACAGGTGCAGAACGCGTCCACATTGACCTCCAGCACGTGCGCGTGGCAGACCAGTCGCCACTGGTCCAGTGCTCGCTCTGCCTCGCGCACGGGCATGGAAGACGATTCTGCACTGAATCGGAAAAGGTGTGTAGCCATTGTAGCGGCTTGCACCTGTGGACACAATGCCCTGACCGCCTGGCTGGCGCCGAACCCACGTGCCGCAACTGTGTGCGCGCAAAGTTATCCATCACAAATCATAACGCATATAGTGAGGATTGCACAGTGCGGCACAGATGGGACGCGATAGCCAGAGCAAGTGTCGCATATTGCTAAAGGCGTCCCGGGTGCAAAGCTGAAGTATCGTGTGTGTCCACTGACTAACCGCATGACGTCGATGGGGTACCTCCCCTCCGCTGGCCACAACTCTATAGTCATTTGAATTGTCCATAACTATTATGAAATAGTGATCCAATCAAATAGTAAATAGCAGGGGCAGATATTGCGGAGCGGGTGCCAATCCAGCCTGGACATCTCACACACACTATTACTACAGACATTATTACACACACCTATCTATTGACCAAATTAAAATGTGAAGTGTGTTTCTCAACTACAAAATAATTTATTATAGCATCCGTAAACTTGGTGGCTAAACAAAGTACAAACTTAAGGAATCGTTAAGATGAGGGAAAACTAATAATTGAAATAGTAGCACATAAGATATATGCTACATATATATAATAAATATATAATATGATAGCATTAAAAATTGTAATACTGGTATATTAAGTAATGTTTAAGCTAGTCATATAAGTCAATCGTAAGTAAGTTAAGAAATGTATGCCTTAGTTCACAATTAAATAATATTTGTAAAAACAACTAAAAGTTGAAGGACTAAATTAAAAGAATATAAATAATAACTATAAAAATAAAAGTAAGACAGAACCAGAAAATATTCAAAACTGTAGTATCTCACTTGAACATATATAAAACTTCTTACATGTATAGACTCATAAGAAAAAAAAGAAAAAAAAAAAAAAAAAAAAAAAAGTTATCAATTTTTAATTTATATAAAAAACTACAGTTTATATTAGTGTACATAACTCTTGATTAATTATATAGACTCAAATAGGAAAACTTGATTAAAGAAATAATAAGGCATATTAAAACTTATGATACATAAGTTAAATTATATAAAATTGGCTATAACATAGGTACCTGGTACAGCTTACAGCTGACCCCAAAACAAAATATGAAAATATGATATAAAAACAAACATAAGACGCAACAATAGTCTCTGACCAAATTTTACGTCAGAGGACAAAAAAAAAAAAAAAAAAAAAAAAAAAAAAAAAAAAAAAAAAAAAAAAACCTAACCTTTTTTTTTTTTTTTTTCGTCAGGAAATCCCTACGGATACCAATCCCCGCTGTGGAGGCAGCAGGGAAAGGTTATGTCGGACTCGCACCGACTAAAACCTGACGGCGTTCCTCCGTGGCGCCTGAGTGGCGGCTTCGCGGGGGTCCGTTAGGAAACGTCCGCTAACCGCCGGCGCTGTCCGCCTAGGCAGACCCTCCAGTGAGCAGGAGGAGATGGAACACGGGAACACCACGTGCGCCATCTCTCGCCCTCGCGAGTAGGTCACACTCCATGACCTGACTCGGGCGTGCGTGCACTCGCTAACCGTAAAGAAGTTTACGGCAAGGAGTGCACGACTTGCCTCCCTAGAGTGGTCTCGACGCGGCCGGCAGTGAGCACGTAACCGCGGAGACCACCGCTCCTTCGCGACTTCCGAGAGCCGCGAGTCGACCTCCGACCACCACCACCCGTCTGGTGGGCTGGGTCAGAGGCCGACTCCGTCGTCACCTCCGACCGCCTGCCCCCACGCCCGCATTACCGGTTACGTTGGGCGCGGTCGTCGGCCCCTCCACTCCCTGACGGCCAGGTCCCAGTAGCCATTTCAGGGTCCCCCATCCATCCGACAATGGCGGGGTGAGGGTTCCATCGTCGTTCCGTCTTACTGGTTAGCTGGGGCAGGCCGACGGTGTCCCTATCTCCCCCGATTTTCATCTCCCAGTGACTGTGTCGGGGCCCCCTAGCACGAACGAAACACCAGGGGATCTCCTCCTTACTCCTCCACCAGAACCGCCGGTCTAGGCTGGGACCCAGCCGACGGTGCTTCCAGCTTCCCGACAGCCAAACCCAGTGACTGCCGGGCCCCCCGGCCAAACGCAGAGCCATTATACGAATGGCGCAGGGGATCTCCTCCTATCTCCTCCACCAGAACCGCCGGTCTGGGCTGGGAACCAGCCGACGGTGCTTCCAGCTTCCCGACAGCCAAACCCAGTGACTGCCGGGCCCCCCGGCCAAACGCAGAGCCATTATACGAATGGCACAGGGGATCTCCTCCTTCTCCTTCTCCTCGCCTCCTCAGTCCCTCGACCCAGTAACCTAACCTAACCTAACCTAACCTAACCTAACCTAACATTATTTAACAGTAAAAGCAAGAGAGCTAACTTATTAGAATACTGTTCAAAAATAGCATTAGTCGTAATAAATAGAAATAAGTAGAATATTAATTTTATGTTACTTTTATATAATAGTTATATATTTAGAAAACATAATACTATAAGCTGTAAAATTAAGTTAAATATAAGCTAGTTATTAATTTAGACAGTATTTCAGATTTTTTGCATGCCTAGTGTAAGTTCAATAGTATATCTATAGTATTATAATATCGATAATTGGGAAAAAAAAAAAAAAAAAAAAAAAAAAAAAAAAAAAAAAAAACCCATATTATTTCCATCATGTTCCTAATAACTAGGTAGGCATATCATTTTTAGTTAAAAACTAAAGTAGGTACTTAGCTTTACAAGCATATCTAAAAAACCTAAAAATAAAAGTTACAACAATAAAAATAAAGACCAAAAAAGGTCTCTGACAAATTAAAACGTCAGAGGATTTATAATAAAAAAAAAAAAAAAAAACCCAACCTAACCTAACCTAACCTAACCGAAACCGGACCCAACCGAAACCGAACCGAACCTAACCGAAACCTAACCGAAACGTAAAGATTCAAAATTGAAGATAGCCTTTTTTGAGAGGGCTATTTAATTCTAGTTTGAGAGCCGTATCTGGAAGAAATGTTGTGAACATTCTGAATTATGAAAAATCCCATATTTTTTTAAATAAGATATGATATGAAGACAAAAAATTAAAGTTATTTATATTAGAGGGATAGTGAGACGCTATGAGATCGCAAAACCAAATAAAACGTAACACAATAATAATAATAAATACGTTTATTTGAGAAGTACACTGGTAATACAAAAATGAAAAAATACAAAATTGATACAAAATAGGTTAGTCTATAGAGGAGTAAGGTTAGTTTGCATCATTCAATAATAAAGCTTGCTTTTTACCGATTTTTTGACGTGACAACGTCTTATAAATTGGTTTGCCGGGTGACACTTCAAGAAACTGCGTTACGCTCCGCTCACGTTATGCGCTCACAATGAGAGCGAGTGAGAGGCACGCGTCCCTTCCACTCGGGCATGGTTAGCCCGCCTAAGAGCGAGAGAGACAGACATAAAAAGTGAAAGACATTGACTTGACATTTTCTAGGCACATTACAGCAGAAACACTTCCTTTCATTTCATATTTCTCCTATCATCGCCCTATCCTCAACAAAATCACTCAGATAGGAACAAGTTAAGTTGTAGTAAACGCTGTTTCATTGTACGCAAATGTATTGCAAGTTATTGTATGTATATTTGTATATAAATACGTATGTATGTGTAAAGGTAAAAATAAAATTTTGTTAATATGAAATTCAGTGCGAGATTCTTTGTATAAATTAATGTTTTAAATATAATTCTTTGTATAAATAAATGTTTTAAATTGTTACTATTATTTCATCCTTCTTCCTACTATACGAATGAATATTCACATTAAAATTATTTTACCACTCAAAGTCGTTGTCACGTAAAACTTTCGCCCGTATACCGACTTTACAGGCAACCAATTTTTTTTATAAATACCACAGACAAACACCAAGTCTAACAACTTTCAAAGCGATATAAAGTGAAAAAAAGCGCTTAAGGCGTCAAGTCGAATACATGAATGCGAATTGATGACTGACACTGACATTAGTGACAGGTACAGAGTCAGGTGTTTTGTTTTTTGTTCCATTCACAGCTAAGACCAATTATATACTTGATCTTTGATTCACAGATTATATAGGTTCCATTTCGCAAGGTGTAAGTAATCATAATCAACTTAATTAAGTTAAATCCCTTTAATCTGTGAATCGCATATCGGTCAATGCTCGCACGGTTTGTGCAGTCGCTGCCCGACGGCATCGCGCAGAGACTCACCGCCCTGTACTTCAGAGGTAAGTTCCGGGCGGCGCTACCTGTCGACCTCTCCCGACACGTCTCTCCCGAAACGTCTCTTCCCCAGCGCTCGCGACCGTGCAGCAAGGAGCGCACAGCGCCGCGGGACAGAGCGGGACCGCCGATATGGAGGTTGTGGCGGTGCCGGCCTTCCGGGACAACTACATGTACCTGGTGACGGACCGCGCGTCAGGTCGCACGGCCGCCGTGGACCCCGCGCAGCCGGCCGCGCTGCTGCAAGAGGTGGCGGCGCGCGGGCTCGAGCTGGCACTGGTGCTGGTGACGCACCACCACGCCGACCACGCGGGCGGGACCCAGGAGCTGCTGGCGGCGCGGCCCGGCCTGCCCGTGCTGGCGGGCGACGCCCGCGTGCCCGGACACACGCGCCTGCTGCGGGACGGGGAGGAGACGGAGCTGGGCGCATTGCGGGTCACGGCGTTGGCCACCCCCGCACACACCCGTGGCTCCCTGTGCTTCTTGGTGCGCGGGCCGGGCGAGGGGGGCGCCGCCGTGCTCACCGGAGACACCTTGTTTTCGGCCGGCTGCGGACGCCTGTTTGAGGGCACGGGGGAGCAGCTGCTGGCCGCTATGGACCGGCTGGGCGCGCTGCCGGGGGACACGGCCGTGTACCCGGGCCACGAGTATACAGAGGCCAACCTGAAGTTTGCAGCGCACGTGATGCCGGAGTCGGAGGCGGTGCGGCGAGCGGCGGCGCGGGCTCGGGATTTGCGGGAACGCGGCCTGCCAACGGTGGGTGGCAGCGGCCGGACAGACACTTTAGGACGCCAGACTGACCCCGAGTGTTACAGGTACCGTCGTCGGTAGCGGAGGAGTTGGAGACCAACCCGTTCCTGCGTGCACGCAGTCCGGAACTGGCTCAGGGGGAGACGGACCCGGTGCTCGTCATCACCAAACTGCGTCGCCAGAAGGATGACTTCTAGGGAGGGTCGGAAGGAAGCAGAACTAATTATGTGACGCTGCAATCAGGGATGACATGCGGCCAACGCTTTCAATAATACAACTTTATTACAGTTTAGTCTTTTAATTTTGATATCCCATAAATCTACATACTAACTCAAACAACATAAGTTAATATTAATATTATTGTAATAATATTGTGTTAATATATTTATTCGAAGTAGATACAAAAATATTAAAATAAAATAAATTAAAAAACTAATTATAAATAAAACTAAACTAAAAATACCTATGAAATTAAAACTATTCTACAAAATAAACTAAGAGCTTACCACCAGGGAGGGTACCTAAAACGCTCGCTGCATTTCCTTGTTGAATTATAATGGAAATATTCTGTTTTAGGTAGTTATGGTATTTGGGATCGCCACACTCTTGAAAAAATCGTTTACCCAGCTTTTTTATGAATTTGTGGGTATCAAGAGAATATACCCCCATTGTTACAACACCAAATGTCACAAAGTTATAATTTTGTTTGATGCTATTATATTTTGTGTTTTTTTAAATTCGGCTGTATGAGCAGCCGGCTTCTTTTGATATACAGGATATGTGGCAAGAGGCAAAGGTATACTCAAGTCCAACTAGTCTTGGAGTCAGGGTTTTGAACTATTTGTTTTGTAAAACTGTTTCCTAAGTTAAGTCCATATTTATAAGGAAGAAAAAAATGTAATTGTTTCAATAAACTTTATTATTATTACTCAGGTGGCATCCCAAACAAGACATCTTCCCTTACTCCATGGAGTTGAGTTAAGTCACTCCTCACTTTATTTTATTACTCAGGTGGCATCCCAAACAAGACATCTTCCCTTACTCCATGGAGTTGAGTTAAGTCACTCCTCACTTTATTTTATTACTCAGGTGGCATCCCAAACAAGACATCTTCCCTTACTCCATGGAGTTGAGTTAAGTCACTCCTCACTTTATTTTATTACTCAGGTGGCATCCCAAACAAGACATCTTCCCTTACTCCATGGAGTTGAGTTAAGTCACTCCTCACTTTATTTTATTATAATAAATGACATTAAAATTATTAAGTAAGTTATCTTGTACTCGTATTTTGATATTGTAATGCAGTGATGTTTCTTATTTTTTACTAATTTTAAAACCTACATATAATATGTGAAAACCTTTAATAGTTCTTATAATATTTAATGTTATTTATCTATTTGAAATCGTCAACTGTTGGTTTTCTAAAATAAATAGTTTTTTGTCGTAATAATATAATTAAAATTTAGTATATACTAGCTGTTTTACCCGGCTTTTTTACATTACTAGTTGTGCCCGCCACAGATTATATAGGTAGCCATGTCGTCCGCGTGGAATAGTGACTTTCGGCAGCATTTTTTTTAGGCTTATTATTTTGCAAATAAAATACATACATTAAAATAAATATTTATGCTTCCATCTTATGTCAAAATAAATATTTTGTGGGTTAGATACAAGTGAGCATGCCACATAGAATGGGGTGTATCAGGCAATTTTTTTTTTGTTTTAATTGTCTTTAAAGGACATTGTACAGAATACATCAGTCCTAAACACGTAATTTATTTGCATAATATATGTTCATAACAGAGTTCATAACCGAGTTGGGGATCATCAAATTCCAGATGCTGCAGAATTTGATGCTCTACTTGGAGTCACTCGCGACACCATAGCTCAAACACGTCGGGTAAAATATGGGAGTTGAAAGCGCAAAAAAATAAACTGCAACTTGTGCCCCATATTTAAAGTCCAATTTATCGTTTTCCATAATTATTCACATTCTAGCACATTATTAAATCAAGCAACACCACTTTTGACCAATAATATCCACAGTAAATTAATTTACAAAACAAAAACTTGCACTTGACATGTCCACGCAAAATGGCGCGAAGAACTCGTATCAGGCAAAGCTTTTTGTAGATGTCGCTAGCGGCACTGGTACCTTGTTTTACTTGTCTATGACGGTTCATTTTTTAAATGTTTTTGTGGTTTTTAAAATTTTTATAACTAAAAAAATAATTTTAACATAACGTTACCTACCTTAAAAGACGAATTAGGAAAGCGAACACCGTCTTTAAAAAGAAAATAGATTTAATTAATAGAACGGCAATTTTGAGATCACCATATTTTTGATATCGCTTAGAAATCTCAATTTGTACACTTAAAAGCAGCTCACTTCGGCCATATAACTAGAAAATAATAAATTTGGTAATAAAAATACAAGTTTATATGCAACTGACAGTTCTATTGGGTACCGTCTATCATGCGCCATCTATCGTGATAAAAGTTAGTGATACCCCATTGCCCATGGAATTTTTATTTTAAATTAACACCAGCAACTTAAAGCCTCAGTCCTTAAGCTTTATTGTAATTGCAAATGCTGCTTTCAGGGCAAACTGCACTCTTTTAAACTGAAATTGCAAATCAGTCGGAATTATTGGATTCGCGACATCCCCCTTCGCGACTGACATCATTTGTTAGTTTATTAACATCTCATTAGTCGGCGCCAAAATTGCCCTTTCAGACAGCTATTCCCGATTAACCATATTTATTTGAAGATCATGATAAACATTATTTTTAGGTCAACTGTGTTATCGACATATTAAATATTACGTACGTTTATATGCTATTTTGTTTATAAACTTTGAATGTCTTATTTATTATATATCTAATCAATACTAAAAAATATTTTTCAAATTTTTTTAAAATGACGTAATATCCATACCAACTTTCATCCTCTATATAGACCCCTTACAGCCCTTTTTCGCAATAAAAAGTAGCCTATGTCCTTTGTCAGGCTCTAGACTAGTCTAGACTATCTGTCTATCAAATTTAATTAAAATTTGTTTAGTAGTTAGTTAGGCGTGATTGCGTAACACAAGACAGACAGATATTTATAATATTAGTAAGGATTATTACCTTAATTAATACTTAAAATACGATACAGTAGGCGCAATAGGCTTTACTCGTACTATAGTTAATGACATAAAGAACCTACATTATTTGGCTACGATCGGGGGCTAATATCGATTGGCAGCGACTTGGCGCGCGAAGTGTCCTCCAAAGTTTATCAACTAAAATATTGTCTCTCTCCTTTTCATCCTATACGGTCACATTTGTCGTATCTTCGGAAGATCTAAACATGTCAAGTCTAAGACCAAGAGTTGGTCCTAGTGTCAAGCGCTACTTTCTGGTACAGGGTGGACGTTATTACCTACCTAATTCTGTTAGGCATACAAAAAAAAAGTGTTTGCGCAAGTGTCGAGATCACAGATCTCTTTCAGATATCTTTATACCTACTATGGGGTATATCAGGAAAAGCTTTTTGTAGATGTCGCTAGAGGCAATGGTACCTTGTTTACACCAATGATGCATCATTTTTAAATGTTTTTGTAGTTTTTTTAACCTAACGCTACCTTCCTTAAAAGACTAATTAAGAAAGCGAACACCGTCTTACAAAAGAAAAAAGGTTGAATTAATAGAACGGCAATTTGAGATCACCATATCTTTGATCGCTTGGAAATCTCAATTTGTACACTTAAAAGCTGCTCACTTTATCATAATATCGTGAAAATAATAAATTTTGTTATAAAAACACAAGTTTTCCATGCAACTGACAGTTATATTAGGTACCATCTATCATGCGCCATCTATAGTGATAAAAAGTTAGCGATACACCCCATTCAATAATTAGGGCCGTAAAAAAATAGAAGACTACTTATTGAACTTCTAATAAAATAAGGGTGAGTAAAGAATACAATTACATTTTGTAAATAGAGTTGTAAAAGTCCGCATAAATGCAGTGAAATCATAAACAAAACGAATGCGCCATCTATGTGTGAGCACAGACAGCACAGAGACCGTACCCGGAGCCGGCGCGGCGGGGAGGGCGAGCGGTCCAGTGTCGCGGCGTCCTCCGCGTCGGCGGTCGCGTGTGTCAGTGAGTGCGATGGTGCGAGCCGCTCCATGAGGAAGCTTCACGGTGAGTGCTGCACATCATCTATCAAACCGGACAGTAGGTACCTGACTATAACTCGCACCAAACTTGATAGATAGGTACCTACCTCTACCCAAGCAATAAGTTGGTCTAGGTTTTGTACCTATATCGAATCAATTTCTTGTGGCAATGTGACCAAGTGATACTGATTATTGTCCCAAGCATCAACTGAGTGAAGTCTAACGTAACTGGCAGTTCAAAGTAGTAAGTACCTACCTAACTAGTTTGGCTAAGAAACATGATGTGCTTAATTTCTTGGCTAAATGCTTACCTACATAGGTATAGTAGGTACCTACCTAAATAATGTAAATTGTGTACCTCTTTCGGTACCTATGTTTTGTATGCGTGTAGTCTCGACGAGGGAGACGGCATAACGGCACGGTTTTAGAAGTCTTCAAAGTTGACCAAGTGTATTCTGAGAATGTAACTAATGAACTTATTGACGTTCTATCAAGCCGAGGCCACGTAGTTTTGGTGATGATAAGTTAATCACTTAAGTGAGGGCCGCTCCTCCCCGACTCTCGCCGACTCATTGTCCTGCCATTAATTAGGGCTCGCATGGTCGGCAGTCACCGACTCTCGTAAGGACGGACGCCAACACCGCTGGGGTCACCTGGTCCAACAATATTTGTATATATTTTAATTCCTTATTTTTATTATTTTTCATTACGATAGATACATACTAGTGATTTATGATAAAGGGCTCCTCTGTGGATCCAATCAACTGTGACGTCACCTTCTCTTTTACAATATAGAAATAAATAAATACCTACAACGTGACACTTCTCGTACGAAACATAAAACTGAGATAGGCTCCCAGTGAGGAGGAATAAAAATGATTTATGTGCGTCTGAATCGAACCCGGGACCGTCCGCTTCGCCGTGTCGTGATTTACGCGGCATTTTTATGGTGCCGCCATAGTTTTTGTTGTCTACCTAGGAACGTACGGTTTTATGTGAATTTAAAAGAATTTATTATCGGAATAATACTTCCAAGCACCCTTCGCTACTACACAATACATCACTGAACCGATTTTGGTATAATTAGTAATGTAGGCGGAGACCTTTTGCGTATCATTCATCAACCTACCTGTTTTGAATATTACCTAGTAGTTGATAACATGTTCAAACATAAAAAACTAAAACAAAAATATGCCAAAAAGTTATTTGATTACATGACGTTTAATAATAAACCAGGCCTTCCTGCGCATCACGAACCTGAACTCTGGTGCTGAAGAGATATATATACCGTGTGTCCTGTCGCCGCAACGGATTAGCTATTTCGCGCCGACCGCTACAGGCAGCGTGGCCGAGTGGTCTAAGGCGCTGGTTTTAGGCACCAGTCCGAAAGGGCGTGGGTTCGAATCCCACCGCTGTCAGTTTTTTATTTTGTATTATTATTAAAAATTGTTATGATCTGTAAGTTACAGACATGCAATAAAAAATATCCCTTAACTTTGTTAAATTAGCCTTTATTTATTTATTTAAGGACAACAGTGTGTGTAACGTTTCAGATTACTGAACCCCAGACAGTATGTGATCCTCCAAAGCGATGTAGAATCGTCGTCCCTTATTCGAAATTTTAAACAATTTGTCTTAATAAATTTTTCCATAAAAAAACTATAAAAATTTAATGTTACAATCGTCGTTATTGCCATTTAATTGCTGGTATTTTCTGTAAATTTAAAAATATGGTTTACTGTAGGTATATAGATTACAAAAATATAACGTTACGTTCAAAATATACTATACTATAAGGTTAGCCGCTGATAATGTTAGCAAAATTATTTGAAAATAAATAAGTAAAATAAATATAATAATGGAGCGTCACCTGTCCCGTGCAGTCAGTGCAGGCTCCCCCGACACATAGGGGCTCGACATCACTTCACATTGCATAATTAGTCACCTGTCCCGTGCAGTCAGTGCAGGCTCCCCCGACACATAGGGGCTCGACATCACTTCACATTGCATAATTAGTCACCTGTCCCGTGCAGTCAGTGCAGGCTCCCCCGACACATAGGGGCTCGACATCACTTCACATTGCATAATTAGTCACCTGTCCCGTGCAGTCAGTGCAGGCTCCCCCGACACATAGGGGCTCGACATCACTTCACATTGCATAATTAGTCACCTGTCCCGTGCAGTCAGTGCAGGCTCCCCCGACACATAGGGGCTCGACATCACTTCACATTGCATAATTAGTCACCTGTCCCGTGCAGTCAGTGCAGGCTCCCCCGACACATAGGGGCTCGACATCACTTCACATTGCATAATTAGTCACCTGTCCCGTGCAGTCAGTGCAGGCTCCCCCGACACATAGGGGCTCGACATCACTTCACATTGCATAATTAGTCACCTGTCCCGTGCAGTCAGTGCAGGCTCCCCCGACACATAGGGGCTCGACATCACTTCACATTGCATAATTAGTCACCTGTCCCGTGCAGTCAGTGCAGGCTCCCCCGACACATAGGGGCTCGACATCACTTCACATTGCATAATTAGTCACCTGTCCCGTGCAGTCAGTGCAGGCTCCCCCGACACATAGGGGCTCGACATCACTTCACATTGCATAATTAGTCACCTGTCCCGTGCAGTCAGTGCAGGCTCCCCCGACACATAGGGGCTCGACATCACTTCACATTGCATAATTAGTCACCTGTCCCGTGCAGTCAGTGCAGGCTCCCCCGACTCATAGGGGCTCGACATCACTTCACATTGCATAATTAGTCACCTGTCCCGTGCAGTCAGTGCAGGCTCCCCCGACACATAGGGGCTCGACATCACTTCACATTGCATAATTAGTCACCTGTCCCGTGCAGTCAGTGCAGGCTCCCCCGACACATAGGGGCTCGACATCACTTCACATTGCATAATTAGTCACCTGTCCCGTGCAGTCAGTGCAGGCTCCCCCGACACATAGGGGCTCGACATCACTTCACATTGCATAATTAGCCAGCTTATTTAATAATTGCTTAACGAAACCGATGTGCATAATGCAACTGGCTCTGACAGATAGTTGCAACGGCCGACAAAATTTATTCATAATTACAGTCACAGTGTGGTGCAAGCGTGTGATTGGATAGAACAAAACTATTGTAAAATTTCTGTTAACAGTCTTAAATAATAAGCAAACATTTGAGTACTGTTAAGGACTGAAGTGTTGTGACTGGAGCGCTGAATATCGATGTGCTGACTAAATAGGTGTAAGATAATTAGTTTCCGTAGGAAGTGTCGGGTTGCACATTGCTCAATGAGCTACGAGAACAATCATTACAACACAAACAGTATAGTTTTGGTCACAAACTTTACAATTAAAGTTTTCCTATATAAGTATTCGGTTACTTACGAGTAGGTACTAGTTACGTGATATAGGTAGTATAGGTAGTATCGTAGAGCAAGTTGTGGAGTATACTTATATGTATGTATAAAGTATATTTCCAATAAGTTTTCTATAGAGAGCAGACCTAGTATGGCAAACCGCAGACATAACTGGAGAAAATGGTACGACTGGCGACCCACATTAAACAAGGGCTCACGGTTACCAAAATTGTGTTCCAAATCAATTTATAGCAAATGAATGTTTTTTAGTGTGGAGTTATGTTATTTTTTGCGTGAACAATAACAAGTAACGCTTTTGTATGTAAACACGTTTGTGGATGCGATTCCTGCCGGGTCTCCATATCCGAAAGGCCGCGAGTTAGCGGGAGGGGTCCAGTCCAGCAGTATCGCGCCGACCGCCGCGCGAGCGTGACGTGTGCCGCTCCGGATCTCGTCCTCGTATCGGAACTTTAATACTGTGCTCTATAAAACATTGGATTGTTAAGGATAGTGTCGTGCGGTGTTTGTGTCGGCGACAGATGGTGTTGCTGAACATGAAAATAAACGGTAAGGTAGTGTCGTCCCGGGCCGGTCCACAACAATGGCGGCCGGGATGTGGGAGGACGAGCCACCCACTAGAACCATGCTATAGAGGTGACTTATCTTGGGTCATGGGGTCTCACTCGACTCGACAACAAACAAGATTCAACGAATCTACTCAAATATATTTCGGTTCCCTTGTTGGTATATATTGAAGACAAACATGACCATGTGTATTGTCGAGATCCTAGATATTGGGTACAGTAAAGTTCCCGCCAAATCCCGACATCCTGTCCTTAACATTTGGCAGATGTGATGGCCGCACACAGATGGCATACACACGTGGCCTAGAGGCCGTCACGGGTAAACCTAACCATTTAACAATCAACATTTTGATGTTCTCTTTCGACACCACACTCCTATGGATTGCGTTATTTGGGCACGAATAGATCAGCGATACGCTTAATTGTAGTTTAAAGGACAAAATAAATAAATGAACTTAAGGTAAGAATCACTAAATAAATAACGTACTAATATCGCTGACAAAAAAGCCGACCTCAGCATAAACAAAACACAACCTTAGAGGACCTCTGGCGCACCCAAACTTGAATACCTACGTTTACAGACCTCCAGGCATTTACATGAATAGCGTTATATCTAAAGGTCCCAGAGAGAACAACATTAATGTCAAACAATTTTATGATTTGTTTACAATTCGAGAAAGCTTCAATACAACAATGCACCGCTCTCCTTATGGTGTTGCAAAAGCTCTATTTGTGGCCCACATTAACAGAAGTAAAGCAGATATACCTAACGCACGTGACGATCAAGAAAAAACTGTTCTACAGTATTGCTTCGCGTCGGGCCCATCGACAGACGGGAACAATGAGATCGCCCACAATAATGTTACTTAACACACTCCTCGGTGTAGACATCGAACCATTGTAAATATTGGGTATTTGTAAATAGCTAGGATATCATTTAATGATAAAATGTATAATGTTATGGAATGAAGCGGAGGGCAGGCGGCGGCGGCGGGTCGGGCGGCGAGCCGGAGCGCGAGACCAAGTTTTTTCCTTCGCCTTGTACGGCAACCCGGCGCCCTCGCTGTGGGATACAGATTTCTCTCGATACTCCTCGGTCACCAGAAATGTCCAGCTATATAAGGAACATGTGACTTCGACGATTACGCTTTTTTACTGCATATATTATACGGCCATCTTATGAAACTGTAAAACATAGATCTTAACAAGATAGAGAGATGCCGGGAGGGGCGAGGCCTATCTAGGTTCGTCATCGAGAACGCGGACACTCGTATCGAGTGTAAACACATATTTTCAAACAAACTCCATAAATAATAAAAATATCTAATTATGCAAACAACATATTGTTGGTAAACACTTCCTTGTGTAGTAATTGCATGCAGTGTGTGACGTGACCGCGAGCCTCGCGTCTGCTCGCGACATTCCTGCGGCTCCCGTTCCGATACGGTGCGATCTCATCACTAAAACTATTTGACGCTGTTAGTACAGATACGAATACCTGTTTTTGACAAAACAAAACGATGTTTTCACGGCACTAAATCTACGATCAAGTACTCAATGGTCAATTATAAGTATCTTTAGTAGAATTCTTAAAAAAGTGAGTTCCAACCGCGAAGTCCATTCAGTCAGTGTCTATCAGGTAAACACATCCTAATATTTGTGTGCGACTAGGTGAAGAAATATAATGTATTCCAAACGAGGTCCTCGGGGAAGCGTATTGTGCAGAATTCGGGATGTCTCTGTATCACCGCGATCTCCGTAACAATAAAGTGCACAGTTTGGACATCTGCTCACCTCCGCACGCGTCGGGACAGCTGCTGCATGTCGCGGGAACAGATGTGCACGTACTGGGCTCATATTAAAAGTTATTCTATTAGTTACTTATTTTAATTTGACAATGTTGATGAGATTGCAAATGCTGCTTAAGCAGTTGACTATCGCAGCATTGAGGGAAGACAGGAATGGATCCTGTCTCCTGGCGTGAGATTATTATTTACATCTATAACCTTGCCTTGATATATGTGGCAAATGACGTAAAAATTGTAACATCATTATCATCACGACCGTTCCCTTTCGGGGTGGTCAGAAACCACACTTATAAAGAAGCGGATTCACGTTTAGCCAACTTTACTATAAGCCAATTATGACAAGTGGCAAGCTCGTCGATGTATCCAGCGTACCAAACACGAGAAATACCACTAATAAATTAAATTTATATAAATTAATCAATATTATTGTGTCCTGACCAGGAATCGAACCCGATACCTCCGAGTCTAAATTCACGGACTTAACCGCTAGACCACAGAGGCAGTTTAAAACTGTAAATTTTATCTTATTAATTTAGTTACAGATTCAACAGCGCTTAGAATGAAACCTAGTCTACAAAATTCTTAACTATAACATATATATTAATCAGTAATATAATATAAAGTGAGATATACGACTACAGAAAAATAAACAGTTCTATGCCTTGGTTTTGTAAATCATATTCCCAAGATAGCCACATGAGGCCTTCGAATTGTTGGAAATACCACTGAGAACTTTACACAATAAAAGTGACTTAGTACAATAAACACCGCACTCAAACAGTTCCACCTATTTCACAATTTTGCACGTAAGAGGAACAAACATACAGTCATACATCCTCACAAACTTTCGCATTTATAATATTCGTAGGATAAAGAGAACAGACCCCAGACATGTTATTGTCAAATTAATTAAAGTAGTTGTGTGGAGATGAAGGAGTGTCAAGTTAATGTCCGAATGGAGGAAGTGGGATCTAATACGTTTTTCCAACTTTTATCTTTTTAAAGTATCTCCGTCCAAATAGACCGTGTCGTGTTGTAGTAATTAATGTTGACGGAGGTCGACGAGCATTGATCCAAGCTCAGATCTGATCTAATGTACTCACAAATTGATTCTACTCTTACGATATGTGGTACAGGTTCGTTGAGTGTCACTAAACACGTTCTGTATTCGATAGTCACACTAATTAACGGTAGGTTTATATAAATAATTTTCCGAAATAGACGAGCCCGGCCTCCTCCACAGGAAGTGCTGCAGGATACTCTCTCTGATTAACAGATTTATCGCACTTTCGAAGATTTCATTATATTTTGGTCCTTCGAGACGGTTTTTAATATTAACATTTTCTATATTATTTCTCCCGAATTCCTGCTAACCCAAGACACCACTCCTCTCTACGCCACACTCTCGGACCCGACACCTCAACTGGACTCAATTATCATTGTATAGCCCTAGTTCGGAATAGTTATGTTCGTTATATAGATTTTTTAGTTTCTGATCTCTGGATATTGAAAACGATTACATCATATTGTACCAAGATTGTGAGATTGTGTGTTGTGAGATCGCGTAGTCATATTGCCGGAATAATGTCTTATTATTATCTTAAAGAATTTATGGAGTCACTTTATAAAAAATGAATCCAAAACAATAAACCACGTGGTTCCAGTTAAAGAACATCCGATTCTTTAAACAAGCATTAATATTAGAATACAAAAAGTGAGCAGATGTGATTGTGTTGAGGGATGTCTGGCGGTGGTTGCTAACAGTTCCTGTCTCCACGGCAGAACACAACCGAACACTTGTATATATCATTTCGATTGTTGCTTTAATTAATACAAATATTAAAATGTACGTGTAGGCAAAGTATTATATGACTTGCCTTGACGTTAAGGACACCACACGTTAAGGACACCACACGTTAAGGACACCACACGCTAACTTTATTGTGCCCACACATGTTAACTAATCAATATTCGAGTAACCGACCGTGTGCTCGTGTACACATCACAAAGTGACGTCCGTAAAATCGATCAGGTTACTCAAACATTCTTCTCCCAAGTTTAGATTATAAGGTGACAAAGTGGCGTGTGGCCCCTCTGGTCTCAGGTGTTTAAGGCACTCTCTGTTATCTCGTGGACACGCACTTTCTCCTTTAGTCGGTATCGGCCGCACACCCGGCTACCTACGCTCACTCTCTGTGTATAGTTTCAGACGTGGCCAATAGTGCTCATGACGACGATAACGTGATAATGTAGGTGCGGCCACCACGACCGTAATCTCTCGCGGGGTGCGTTGAGACGCCTCGCTTATAAACATTCACTTTGCTGGTCCCTAATGACAAACGCTAGGTGCCGCTGTGCATCCAAACCAACAACATTTCAATATCAATTTAATACAAAAAAACATTGCTAACAAATATTTTATTTACTCGTTATAACGGGTCCCAAAAATAAACACCTTTTTATTGACAAAGTACCGGTGTGGCTATTGTTAGAGAGAAACGACGCTCCGAACACTATACATAGTAACTATGTTTTTTGCGAACACTCTTCAGTTTTGGATATAATGGATTTTGTAAGTGATCCGTTATCATCGCTTCGAGTTTTTGGTGGTAAAGAGTGTGACGACAACAAAATGACCAAACATAAAACAGCAGGACCGCATTCAATGTCTTATTATTTATTCCGTGATTGTGGTGTGTGTGAAAGTGACCAATCAGAAAACAGCAGGACCGCATTCAATGTGTTATTATTTATTCCGTGATTGTGGTGTGTGTGAAAGTGACCAATCAGAAAACAGCAGGACCGCATTCAATGTCTTATTATTTATTCCGTGATTGTGGTGTGTGTGAAAGTGACCAATCAGAAAACAGCAGGACCGCATTCAATGTCTTATTATTTATTCCGTGATTGTGGTGTGTATGAAAGTGACCAAACATAAAACAGCAGGACCGCATTCAATGTGTTATTATTTATTCCGTGATTGTGGTGTGTGTGAAAGTGACCAATCAGAAAACAGCAGGACCGCATTCAATGTCTTATTATTTATTCCGTGATTGTGGTGTGTGTGAAAGTGACCAAACATAAAACAGCAGGACCGCATTCAATGTGTTATTATTTATTCCGTGATTGTGGTGTGTGTGAAAGTGACCAAACATAAAACAGCAGGACCGCATTCAATGTGTTATTATTTATTCCGTGATTGTGGTGTGTGTGAAAGTGACCAAACATAAAACAGCAGGACCGCATTCAATGTGTTATTATTTATTCCGTGATTGTGGTGTGTGTGAAAGTGACCAAACATAAAACAGCAGGACCGCATTCAATGTGTTATTATTTATTCCGTGATTGTGGTGTGTGTGAAAGTGACCAAACATAAAACAGCAGGACCGCATTCAATGTGTTATTATTTATTCCGTGATTGTGGTGTGTGTGAAAGTGACCAAACATAAAACAGCAGGACCGCATTCAATGTGTTATTATTTATTCCGTGATTGTGGTGAGTGTGAAAGTGACCAAACATAAAACAGCAGGACCGCATTCAATGTGTTATTATTTATTCCGTGATTGTGGTGTGTGTGAAAGTGACCAAACATAAAACAGCAGGACCGCATTCAATGTGTTATTATTTATTCCGTGATTGTGGTGTGTGTGAAAGTGACCAAACATAAAACAGCAGGACCGCATTCAATGTGTTATTATTTATTCCGTGATTGTGGTGAGTGTGAAAGTGACCAATCAGAAAAGGTTAACGTGTTTAGTTTTGCTGGATCTTTGAATAACGTTTGCCATTTTATTAGTTCGTTGGTATTGGCAATGAAATATAGTCGAATAGAAAGTATCGGACCAGTTACGGAGGTTTGTTTACACGCACTTGACTCCGCTTCTACATTATCTCCTTTGGAGATGCTGTCATCACTCACTATTGTGTTGGGGCTTTCTCTTGTTCACCCTGACTTATTGAGTTTTAAAGACACGTAGCATCGTCAGGACGCAACGCCTAATGCCTGAGGCCGCGATGGCAAGCGTCTTTCTCTCTCAGTCCTAATGTTTATCTTACACACACAAACCCTTTCGTCTGCTCGGATCTGTGCTCCAATAATAGTGTGAATGGCAGAAAAGTAAACACGTCGGAGTGAGTTTACAGGAAGCGAAGTATTTCTGTACCAAATTGTCTCCGTACCGCCGTGTAGTAGGTACTCATTGTTATTGTAATTACAACTTCAACGGGCATCGCAGTCATCAACAGACTACACTTTCAATATATTAAAAGGTCGTAGTAATATAGAATCGGTGAATCCTAAATCATGACTTCATTATCACATCAAATAACTACGAGTATGTCATTTATATATCTGTCTAATGACTTTTCCAGTAACAAAATTTACAAAGCAAATCTAAGAACTGAGAAATGAACTGATTGTTAAAACGTCTGCAGAGAACTTTCTCCCCGATATGGTCAGGTTATGTGCGATGCAGACTTCGTTATGCAAAAATGATCCAACGACACGAACACACTTCAATACGGAACTGTTCTGTACCACCTCTCCTTACAAACAAAACATTTCATTTCGGACAATTAAGTTACCAACAGTTACATAATAAATAATAAAATAAAATATAAATCGTACATTGATCCTATTAACCTTAATCTATTACATTTTTATATGCTCAATGACCTGCACTGGTGGCAGCCATGCCGCAGGTCGTAGCATACCATTTTATATGCTCAATGACCTGCACTGGTGGCAGCCGTGCCGCAGGTCGTAGCATACCATTTTATATGCTCAATGACCTGCACTGGTGGCAGCCGTGCCGCAGGTCGTAGCATACCATTTTATATGCTCAATGACCTGCACTGGTGGCAGCCGTGCCGCAGGTCGTAGCATACCATTTTATATGCTCAATGACCTGCACTGGTGGCAGCCGTGCCGCAGGTCGTAGCATACCATTTTATATGCTCAATGACCTGCACTGGTGGCAGCCGTGCCGCAGGTCGTAGCATACCATTTTATATGCTCAATGACCTGCACTGGTGGCAGCCGTGCCGCAGGTCGTAGCATACCATTTTATATGCTCAATGACCTGCACTGGTGGCAGCCATGCCGCAGGTCGTAGCATACCATTTTGTTTGTCCGTCGACAGCAAATACAATTTATTGTTACGTTTGGTAAAATGTTATATTTCTTTGTCACAAGAAGTCTAGCACGGCGCTCTGTCTCAAATCTTTCTCGATTCGATAACGGAGCTACCTAGTGTGCTGGAGATCACTGGTCATGTATTACATGTCACAACTGGAAACAGTGTTTGTACTGTTATTTGTTTAAATTCTGTACGAGTAGAAGCATCTACCCACGACATCATACGTAAGAGTTAGTATGGCATCGAGTGAAGCTGATACCGTGTCCCCCGTCAGGTGTGTGATGGAGTCCCGCCCGCCGCGCTCCCGGAGACCCAGTCGTGCGGACGAGGAGAGGTTCGCGTCGGTCCGCGGAGCCCCGTTCGGTCGGCGCCGCTCGCTGTGCCGCTCCGCCTCGGAGGGAGACGTGCGGCTCCAGCGAGAGCCCCGCCCGGTGCCGCGTCTCACATATTAACCCCATTTAATTACCACCACGAGCGATACATTACAATAAACATAACGATATCTCTCCGATATTTAGTAACACGTGTGGGTGTCTGAAAAGTGTTAATAAATTAAAATTGGTGTACATTATTGGAAGTAGCGTGAAGATTAGAGTGATGAATGTGAAGACACTTGTAATGTTGTATTTCTAATTATCTGAAGTTTAAGTAACCACTGAAGCGCACACGGTTACTGACTCCGAGTCTTGTTTTAGTTTAAGTAACCACTGAAGCGCACACGGTTACTGACTCCGAGTCTTGTTTTAGTTTAAGTAACCACTGAAGCGCACACGGTTACTGACTCCGAGTCTTGTTTTAGTTTAAGTAACCACTGAAGCGCACACGGTTACTGACTCCGAGTCTTGTTTTAGTTTAAGTAACCACTGAAGCGCACACGGTTACTGACTCCGAGTCTTGTTTTAATAACGTGAAGACGTCGGGACTCGAACGAATATCAATAAAATGTAAGATTCTCGAGGGAATGGAGTGTGATAGTAAACTGCAGTCATCTGTCGGAGATACATTGTGTGGAGAGACAAGCGGAGAGACGTCAATTATACAGCTCGTACCTTTTGCTACTTGATACAGTTTTAGGAGAAAAGTTATTTGTGTTTCTCAGAAATATCTAAATTTACTGCGGTTGTTGCAAAACGTTATATGAATTATTTAAAAACTTTATTGCGTAACATATGTGAATGTGTGAATCAGAAAGTGAATTGTCCTGAAAGTCCTATTGCACAAAAATCTCGCAATGGTGACAATTAAGAAGATATGAGTCGGTTCGATACCATCGCGGAAAACAATGCTCGTAATTGACGTGACTCTGTGTTCTGTTGTTGGTATCTTGTGTGAGGCACACGGCGCTCCCTTAGTGTTACCTAAGTAGTATATCCATAGTAACAATGTGTTGGAAGTTAATGTAACTATAGAAATTGCGACATAATTTCCAACAACTTTTACAGTTTTACTATTGATCCTTGTCGAGACGATATTTCGTATTGTGTGCCTACCAGTATGTCACTGCACTGCTAACAATGTTACAATTTCATTTACTCGTATGACAACAGTTGGGCCAACACTATTCACCGACTTTTTGAAAGGAAGAGGTTGGCAATTCCGTACATAATTAACTGTTTTTTTTTTTAATTAAGAGATACTACTTTTAAAATGACTTTGTAAGAAGTTTGTTTACAGTCAGATTTGTGATGTCTACACATGTACATATATGTATATATCGACGAAGGATAAAGAATTGAAATGCTCGCGAGATCGGATCGCGTCTCAACAGAAGAGTCCCCTCGAGTGAGTGAGCCCTTTGTCACTGTCAGCCCCCCTCGCTTAATGTGATCCTGCTAATATTTTAAAATTTGTTTTCATCAATGATTCATCTGAATAGGTCCGTATGTCTGCACCAGAGAGACGTGGTTATGAGATCGGGATTTAGCAACCAATGAAGGTTACAACATTGAAGAAAGCATTTCATTGATTAATCACAAGTCCACACTCGTACACTCATTGCTGCGACTTAATCTATACCTGCCACTATGGTTTATGTATCATGTTAGTTAATGGTTTCTAAATCAAATTCTAGTAAAATAACAGGGTATAAGTTATAAATTTTCAAATTATCTGCAACATGTCAAGGCTATCACTGTTGTACGATTTCAGATTGTAGATTATTTGTTTTAGTTTGTATTATTAAGCAAGTAGTCGTTGTTCTGTGATCGAAACAGTGCGCCTTATTGTGAGCGGGCTAGAGTTTGCGATGTTGTTGTGTGACTCGCAGTACATGGTGATGACGCGTGGCGTGATGTTGTCGCCAGGCTCTCGACCTATACACAGGGATCAATGCTTCTTAGTATCGAATACTTTTCATCTCATATTAAGACTTGAAGCACGAAACTGATATTTTGTAGTATTCCTAATAAATATTAATCTACATCCTATGATATTGTATCGATCAGCGTGAATTTAAAATCTTTAGAATGAACTCCTTTAAATGTCGCTCATCTTGTACAATGTACAGATGTAGTGTAATGTAAGATATTGTGCGTATGATATTAACAACACTGTTTCTCCACTGCTATAACCTAAAGTCCAGAGTTTAAAAAAAAATATTTTTTAGTACTTTTTAAGACACCATAGCTTGGAAACTATAACTCGTATCAAAATAAATATAACTACTTGTGGGTAATTTATTTATAAATAATTTTGTCTTTGTCCATTTTGTTTAGACTTGTATCGTTTTACCTTGACACTTAAACAAGGGAGGGGGAGGGGTGAAGCCGGTTGCTCGGTTGTGGAACTCCCATATACATCGGTATAGCACAGCAGCTGTTTCAATAATTAAAAATTCAGCCTTTGAAAAAATTAGAATGAATATACTACGTGGGAGCTTCATGGTGTTAGTTGAAGTTGAGACATTCCTGGCGGGTTTCATTGTAACAGTGCAACGTGGCGGGTTTCATTGTAACACTGCACACTTACATTAGTAACAGTGCAACGTGGCCGGTTTCATTGTAACACTGCACACTTACATTAGTAACAGTGCAACATGGCCGGTTTCATTGTAACACTGCACACTTACATTAGTAACAGTGCAACGTGGCGGGTTTCATTGTAACACTGCACACTTACATTAGTGACAGTGCAACGTGGCCGGTTTCATTGTAACACTGCACACTTACATTAGTGACAGTGCAACGTGGCCGGTTTCATTGTAACACTGCACACTTACATTAGTGACAGTGCAACGTGGCCGGTTTCATTGTAACACTGCACACTTACATTAGTAACAGTGCAACGTGGCGGGTTTCATTGTAACACTGCACACTTACATTAGTGACAGTGCAACGTGGCCGGTTTCATTGTAACACTGCACACTTACATTAGTGACAGTGCAACGTGGCCGGTTTCATTGTAACACTGCACACTTACATTAGTAACAGTGCAACGTGGCGGGTTTCATTGTAACACTGCACACTTACATTGGTAACAGTGCAACGTGGCCGGTTTCATTGTAACACTGCACACTTACATTAGTAACAGTGCAACGTGGCGGGTTTCATTGTAACACTGCACACTTACATTAGTAACAGTGCAACGTGGCGGGTTTCATTGTAACACTGCACACTTACATTAGTAACAGTGCAACGTGGCCGGTTTCATTGTAACACTGCACACTTACATTAGTAACAGTGCAACGTGGCGGGTTTCATTGTAACACTGCACACTTACATTAGTAACAGTGCAACGTGGCCGGTTTCATTGTAACACTGCACACTTACATTAGTAACAGTGCAACGTGGCGGGTTTCATTGTAACACTGCACACTTACATTAGTGACAGTGCAACGTGGCCGGTTTCATTGTAACACTGCACACTTACATTAGTGACAGTGCAACGTGGCCGGTTTCATTGTAACACTGCACACTTACATTAGTAACAGTGCAACGTGGCCGGTTTCATTGTAACACTGCACACTTACATTAGTAACAGTGCAACGTGGCGGGTTTCATTGTAACACTGCACACTTACATTAGTAACAGTGCAACGTGGCGGGTTTCATTGTAACACTGCACACTTACATTAGTAACAGTGCAACGTGGCGGGTTTCATTGTAACACTGCACACTTACATTAGTGACAGTGCAACGTGGCCGGTTTCATTGTAACACTGCACACTTACATTAGTGACAGTGCAACGTGGCCGGTTTCATTGTAACACTGCACACTTACATTAGTAACAGTGCAACGTGGCCGGTTTCATTGTAACACTGCACACTTACATTAGTAACAGTGCAACGTGGCGGGTTTCATTGTAACACTGCACACTTACATTAGTAACAGTGCAACGTGGCGGGTTTCATTGTAACACTGCACACTTACATTAGTAACAGTGCAACGTGGCGGGTTTCATTGTAACACTGCACACTTACATTAGTAACAGTGCAACGTGGCCGGTTTCATTGTAACACTGCACACTTACATTAGTGACAGTGCAACGTGGCCGGTTTCATTGTAACACTGCACACTTACATTAGTAACAGTGCAACGTGGCCGGTTTCATTGTAACACTGCACATTTACATTAGTAACACTGCAACGTGGCGGGTTTCATTGAACACTGCACACTTACATTAGTGACAGTGCAACGTGGCCGGTTTCATTGTAACACTGCACACTTACATTAGTAACAGTGCAACGTGGCGGGTTTCATTGTAACACTGCACACTTACATTAGTGACAGTGCAACGTGGCCGGTTTCATTGTAACACTGCACACTTACATTAGTGACAGTGCAACGTGGCCGGTTTCATTGTAACACTGCACACTTACATTAGTGACAGTGCAACGTGGCCGGTTTCATTGTAACACTGCACACTTACATTAGTAACAGTGCAACGTGGCGGGTTTCATTGTAACACTGCACACTTACATTAGTGACAGTGCAACGTGGCCGGTTTCATTGTAACACTGCACACTTACATTAGTGACAGTGCAACGTGGCCGGTTTCATTGTAACACTGCACACTTACATTAGTAACAGTGCAACGTGGCGGGTTTCATTGTAACACTGCACACTTACATTGGTAACAGTGCAACGTGGCCGGTTTCATTGTAACACTGCACACTTACATTAGTAACAGTGCAACGTGGCGGGTTTCATTGTAACACTGCACACTTACATTAGTAACAGTGCAACGTGGCGGGTTTCATTGTAACACTGCACACTTACATTAGTAACAGTGCAACGTGGCCGGTTTCATTGTAACACTGCACACTTACATTAGTAACAGTGCAACGTGGCGGGTTTCATTGTAACACTGCACACTTACATTAGTAACAGTGCAACGTGGCCGGTTTCATTGTAACACTGCACACTTACATTAGTAACAGTGCAACGTGGCGGGTTTCATTGTAACACTGCACACTTACATTAGTGACAGTGCAACGTGGCCGGTTTCATTGTAACACTGCACACTTACATTAGTGACAGTGCAACGTGGCCGGTTTCATTGTAACACTGCACACTTACATTAGTAACAGTGCAACGTGGCCGGTTTCATTGTAACACTGCACACTTACATTAGTAACAGTGCAACGTGGCGGGTTTCATTGTAACACTGCACACTTACATTAGTAACAGTGCAACGTGGCGGGTTTCATTGTAACACTGCACACTTACATTAGTAACAGTGCAACGTGGCGGGTTTCATTGTAACACTGCACACTTACATTAGTGACAGTGCAACGTGGCCGGTTTCATTGTAACACTGCACACTTACATTAGTGACAGTGCAACGTGGCCGGTTTCATTGTAACACTGCACACTTACATTAGTAACAGTGCAACGTGGCCGGTTTCATTGTAACACTGCACACTTACATTAGTGACAGTGCAACGTGGCGGGTTTCATTGTAACACTGCACACTTACATTAGTAACAGTGCAACGTGGCCGGTTTCATTGTAACCCTGCACACTTACATTAGTAACAGTGCAACGTGGCGGGTTTCATTGTAACACTGCACACTTACATTAGTAACAGTGCAACGTGGCGGGTTTCATTGTAACACTGCACACTTACATTAGTAACAGTGCAACGTGGCCGGTTTCATTGTAACACTGCACACTTACATTAGTAACAGTGCAACGTGGCCGGTTTCATTGTAACACTGCACACTTACATTAGTAACAGTGCAACGTGGCCGGTTTCATTGTAACACTGCACACTTACATTAGTAACAGTGCAACGTGGCCGGTTTCATTGTAACACTGCACATTTACATTAGTAACACTGCAACGTGGCGGGTTTCATTGTAACACTGCACACTTACATTAGTGACAGTGCAACGTGGCCGGTTTCATTGTAACACTGCACACTTACATTAGTAACAGTGCAACGTGGCGGGTTTCATTGTAACACTGCACACTTACATTAGTGACAGTGCAACGTGGCCGGTTTCATTGTAACACTGCACACTTACATTAGTGACAGTGCAACGTGGCCGGTTTCATTGTAACACTGCACACTTACATTAGTGACAGTGCAACGTGGCCGGTTTCATTGTAACACTGCACACTTACATTAGTAACAGTGCAACGTGGCGGGTTTCATTGTAACACTGCACACTTACATTAGTGACAGTGCAACGTGGCCGGTTTCATTGTAACACTGCACACTTACATTAGTGACAGTGCAACGTGGCCGGTTTCATTGTAACACTGCACACTTACATTAGTAACAGTGCAACGTGGCGGGTTTCATTGTAACACTGCACACTTACATTGGTAACAGTGCAACGTGGCCGGTTTCATTGTAACACTGCACACTTACATTAGTAACAGTGCAACGTGGCGGGTTTCATTGTAACACTGCACACTTACATTAGTAACAGTGCAACGTGGCGGGTTTCATTGTAACACTGCACACTTACATTAGTAACAGTGCAACGTGGCCGGTTTCATTGTAACACTGCACACTTACATTAGTAACAGTGCAACGTGGCGGGTTTCATTGTAACACTGCACACTTACATTAGTAACAGTGCAACGTGGCCGGTTTCATTGTAACACTGCACACTTACATTAGTGACAGTGCAACGTGGCCGGTTTCATTGTAACACTGCACACTTACATTAGTAACAGTGCAACGTGGCCGGTTTCATTGTAACACTGCACACTTACATTAGTGACAGTGCAACGTGGCGGGTTTCATTGTAACACTGCACACTTACATTAGTAACAGTGCAACGTGGCCGGTTTCATTGTAACCCTGCACACTTACATTAGTGACAGTGCAACGTGGCGGGTTTCATTGTAACACTGCACACTTACATTAGTAACAGTGCAACGTGGCCGGTTTCATTGTAACCCTGCACACTTACATTAGTAACAGTGCAACGTGGCGGGTTTCATTGTAACACTGCACACTTACATTAGTAACAGTGCAACGTGGCGGGTTTCATTGTAACACTGCACACTTACATTAGTAACAGTGCAACGTGGCGGGTTTCATTGTAACACTGCACACTTACATTAGTAACAGTGCAACGTGGCCGGTTTCATTGTAACACTGCACACTTACATTAGTAACAGTGCAACGTGGCCGGTTTCATTGTAACACTGCACACTTACATTAGTAACAGTGCAACGTGGCCGGTTTCATTGTAACACTGCACATTTACATTAGTAACACTGCAACGTGGCGGGTTTCATTGTAACACTGCACACTTACATTAGTGACAGTGCAACGTGGCCGGTTTCATTGTAACACTGCACACTTACATTAGTAACAGTGCAACGTGGCGGGTTTCATTGTAACACTGCACACTTACATTAGTGACAGTGCAACGTGGCCGGTTTCATTGTAACACTGCACACTTACATTAGTGACAGTGCAACGTGGCCGGTTTCATTGTAACACTGCACACTTACATTAGTGACAGTGCAACGTGGCCGGTTTCATTGTAACACTGCACACTTACATTAGTAACAGTGCAACGTGGCGGGTTTCATTGTAACACTGCACACTTACATTAGTGACAGTGCAACGTGGCCGGTTTCATTGTAACACTGCACACTTACATTAGTGACAGTGCAACGTGGCCGGTTTCATTGTAACACTGCACACTTACATTAGTAACAGTGCAACGTGGCGGGTTTCATTGTAACACTGCACACTTACATTGGTAACAGTGCAACGTGGCCGGTTTCATTGTAACACTGCACACTTACATTAGTAACAGTGCAACGTGGCGGGTTTCATTGTAACACTGCACACTTACATTAGTAACAGTGCAACGTGGCGGGTTTCATTGTAACACTGCACACTTACATTAGTAACAGTGCAACGTGGCCGGTTTCATTGTAACACTGCACACTTACATTAGTAACAGTGCAACGTGGCGGGTTTCATTGTAACACTGCACACTTACATTAGTAACAGTGCAACGTGGCCGGTTTCATTGTAACACTGCACACTTACATTAGTAACAGTGCAACGTGGCGGGTTTCATTGTAACACTGCACACTTACATTAGTGACAGTGCAACGTGGCCGGTTTCATTGTAACACTGCACACTTACATTAGTGACAGTGCAACGTGGCCGGTTTCATTGTAACACTGCACACTTACATTAGTAACAGTGCAACGTGGCCGGTTTCATTGTAACACTGCACACTTACATTAGTAACAGTGCAACGTGGCGGGTTTCATTGTAACACTGCACACTTACATTAGTAACAGTGCAACGTGGCGGGTTTCATTGTAACACTGCACACTTACATTAGTAACAGTGCAACGTGGCGGGTTTCATTGTAACACTGCACACTTACATTAGTGACAGTGCAACGTGGCCGGTTTCATTGTAACACTGCACACTTACATTAGTGACAGTGCAACGTGGCCGGTTTCATTGTAACACTGCACACTTACATTAGTAACAGTGCAACGTGGCCGGTTTCATTGTAACACTGCACACTTACATTAGTAACAGTGCAACGTGGCGGGTTTCATTGTAACACTGCACACTTACATTAGTAACAGTGCAACGTGGCGGGTTTCATTGTAACACTGCACACTTACATTAGTAACAGTGCAACGTGGCGGGTTTCATTGTAACACTGCACACTTACATTAGTAACAGTGCAACGTGGCCGGTTTCATTGTAACACTGCACACTTACATTAGTAACAGTGCAACGTGGCCGGTTTCATTGTAACACTGCACACTTACATTAGTAACAGTGCAACGTGGCCGGTTTCATTGTAACACTGCACATTTACATTAGTAACACTGCAACGTGGCGGGTTTCATTGTAACACTGCACACTTACATTAGTGACAGTGCAACGTGGCCGGTTTCATTGTAACACTGCACACTTACATTAGTAACAGTGCAACGTGGCGGGTTTCATTGTAACACTGCACACTTACATTAGTGACAGTGCAACGTGGCCGGTTTCATTGTAACACTGCACACTTACATTAGTGACAGTGCAACGTGGCCGGTTTCATTGTAACACAGCACACTTACATTAGTGACAGTGCAACGTGGCCGGTTTCATTGTAACACTGCACACTTACATTAGTAACAGTGCAACGTGGCGGGTTTCATTGTAACACTGCACACTTACATTAGTGACAGTGCAACGTGGCCGGTTTCATTGTAACACTGCACACTTACATTAGTGACAGTGCAACGTGGCCGGTTTCATTGTAACACTGCACACTTACATTAGTAACAGTGCAACGTGGCGGGTTTCATTGTAACACTGCACACTTACATTGGTAACAGTGCAACGTGGCCGGTTTCATTGTAACACTGCACACTTACATTGGTAACAGTGCAACGTGGCGGGTTTCATTGTAACACTGCACACTTACATTAGTAACAGTGCAACGTGGCGGGTTTCCGAATCTCCACACGTGCTATTTTAATCTCTACCTAGTCTGCTTTATCTATAAACAAGTTACCTATTTCGGTTGCTATTGTTACAGATTACATTATAGGACGTCGGTACACACTTTTGCATTTATCTAATTTATATGGAATCCTTAGTTTGGATTATGGTTTTGCTTTTTATGAAGAGTGATTAGTATGACAGGGTAGGTATTAAAGTCGATACTGTTGGGGAGGCGTTCTGTATCACTAGTATTCTTGTACCTACCTATTAAAGTCGATACTGTTGGGGAGGCGTTCTGTATCACTAGTATTCTTGTACCTACCTATTAAAGTCGATACTGTTGGGGAGGCGTTCTGTATCACTAGTATTCTTGTACCTACCTATTAAAGTCGATACTGTTGGGGAGGCGTTCTGTATCACTAGTATTCTTGTACCTACCTATTAAAGTCGATACTGTTGGGGAGGCGTTCTGTATCACTAGTATTCTTGTACCTACCTATTAAAGTCGATACTGTTGGGGAGGCGTTCTGTATCACTAGTATTCTTGTACCTACCTATTAATTTAAACGATCTTTATTCTTTATTTCTAATTGACTTAGATTACTCGATATCATAAAATTCATTTCTCTGCTGTCAAACCCAAACAAAAACAAGCAGCAGCAATGATACCAGTGGAAACATCAACTTTAATAGTTCCAGCGTCACCAGCTCTGTTGTAAACTTCAGCCAAATGTGACCGAGTCATACAATCTCGCAACATTAATCTCGTAGTGAACCTCATTGCTGTGTCATTAACATTCTCATTGCGATTAAAATTATTATTTTCGGTTTAATCTTTTAATTCTTATTTTGATCGATAATATAAACATGGTACCTACCTACCTACCTACCTACCTAACCTACCTACCTACCATCTGCCAGTATATTGCTATTTAACTAATAACAGTTTTGTCGTTTACTAAAAATTCAAACTTGATTGTGAAGTTTTTTTCTAATTTCCTTGTGAAGGAGGTTTAATATTGTGTCCTCTTGTGGTGTGTTGTAGAGAAGATTATCTTGTGCTAAGTCTGCATGGACCGAGAACCTATTAATGAATGTGGGCAGATAACAGTGTTGTGGTCAGGGTCAGAACATCTCGCCCACCACTGTGCCTGCTCCTATCTCTACGGAACAAGGTTTATATCATTGGCTTAATGGACGCCTACAGAATATTACTGTTAAAGGAATTTTATTAGCAAAAATGTTAATGTCGAATTGTAAAAGATATAATTTATGTCACCTCCAACATCTCCTCGTTGGACCTTTATAAACCTCCATTTGTCCGAAATGATTTCATTTTAAACTGCTCATAAATATCTGAAGAAAGTTCGACAGACGCGGGTGTAAAAATGTCGTATACCTGCCGCCATACACTGCGTGTTCTGTGTAATTTTTCTCTCGGTGCGCGGGCGCGAGGCCGCAGTGTACTGTGCAGTGTCCTATAGTCGGGTGAGAGCGAGACAGAGCGTCTGTTGTTTTCTCAGTTTGACACTGTGTGGCGACGATAACCTACTTCTTTAGGTTCTAACAGTTTTTTTTCGTGTAAAAAGCCGCGAAAATTGCTTCTTTCAGTCTCACCTGAAGGAGAACACAGCTTGGTTTGGTTTTAGTTTCTCTCGAGCTATTCATTTTACAGATTGTGTAAGTTGTCGTGCATTGTTCTATTCTGCGCCATCACCAGACTTGCACTCTCACGCAACTCCCGTCCCTATAACGACTGACATAAGATCCACTTTTCCATCAATCGTTGCAGTTTCGTCGTCACTCGAATAGTTTTACAATTAAATAAATAGGTACCAACTTAAGGTTTACTTGGTTTGTTTACAACTTAATTTATTGTGAGATCGTGACTATTGGCGCGTATAACATAACTGCACAACTAAAAATGTTATCGACATAGTTAAATATATAATTGGTGAGAACATAAAATATGTACACATCGCATCTATAGGGAATCTTGGACTATCGATATCACTTTGGAAGAAAATTTGTCTCCTACAGTGACAGATTTTCTGCTTTTAAAGTCACCCCGCTGTTTATTCGTCGCAGTCAACAAGATCTCATTTACCTGCACAAAATTACACACTCATTGCTTCAATCCTCTACTTTGCTGTCTTCTCTCAGATTTAGTACTTGGCGTAATCCCCGACAAAAGAACCGAACATTTATTATTGGTACCCATAAAATCAACAGCTCTTATAATAACCCTATTATCCGTATGTGTCGACTATTTAATGACCTTTCCAGCGATACTGTGGATCTAGACATTTTCAACCCAAATGTTAGTATATTTAAGAGACAAGTGTTATTGATTGTAAACTAACCTAAAGTGACTTTTTACTATTCTTATATTGACTTATACTAATATATAACCTATGATGTAACTTTTAACATAAATTGACATTAATAATAACATATTTATTCTCGATATAGTATTAATATATTGATAATGATGAAATGGATGAAACCTAAAATTTATAACTGAAAAACACTGTTGACTCTAATCATCGAAGTAGCTATGTGTAGCATGCCGTGTACACTGCCCTTGGATTGCAATTCCGACCTTATGAATTATTGTAAATTTGTGCTTGATATGTATTAATTGTAACCTGTTAGTGTACCTTAAATAATAAATAAATATAGAAAACAGTTCATTTGATAACAATATTGGTGAACCTTAAATATTTAATACTTGATCAAAGTATAAAACACATTTAAATTGTAAACACTCAGTAAGTAGGTACCTGCCTATCATAAATCGTTGCGGACCACAAGTTGACACAGAAATGTGGGTTTATCGGTTTTTTTGGGGACAAGACACAACAATAAACATGTCGCCGGCCGCGAGCCCGACACCACACTTCTGCCACACACCATTCTACTACAATCGTATATTGTTTTGTTAAAACTCATTAAATATCGGAAACAGAGAGATACAAGTAGATGTTCGGTTGTATGTACACCGGTACCTACCTCTTTGTTTCGGCACAATTTATCAATTTTGAGCCTACGCTTGGCTCGAAGACTTCGCTCGAGCCGAATATTTATGTAACTAGCTGGGCCCGCGACTTCGCTCGAGCCGAATTTTATGTAACTAGCTGGGCCCGCGACTTCGCTCGAGCCGAATATTTATGTAACTAGCTGGGCCCGCGACTTCGCTCGAGCCGAATATTTATGTAACTAGCTGGGCCCGCGACTTCGCTCGAGCCGAATATTTATGTAACTAGCTGGGCCCGCGACTTCGCTCGAGCCGAATATTTATGTAACTAGCTGGGCCCGCGACTTCGCTCGAGCCGAATATTTATGTAACTAGCTGGGCCCGCGACTTCGCTCGAGCCGAATATTTATGTAACTAGTTGGGCCCGCGACTTCGCTCGAGCCGAATATTTATGTAACTAGCTGGGCCCGCGACTTCGCTCGAGCCGAATATTTATGTAACTAGCTGGGCCCGCGACTTCGCTCGAGCCGAATATTTATGTAACTAGCTGGGCAGATAGAAGAGAGCATGGTAGTGACTTTGAGCTCCTTTTTGATACATTGGTTCCCCGCGCTGTCCTCCAGCACCACATCTCAAAGGCGTCGACGCGGCTACGATCAGATGCTTTGAGGGTCCAGGTTTAGGCAGCAAATAGGAATATGGAAAATACGAGGCTGCGGACGTCTTGTTTTGGTCCCAATAGTGATATTACGATGTTTCCATGTTCCTTTCATGTGACTCGTAGAGTTTTTGGCCATGCGTATCCTATCATACATACATTAAGTACATTTTTATACACGACGTTTTTAGTTTGTCCATCTTTTGCCGAAACATAAAGATTTTGCGGGTTCGAAACAGAGCGTGCCACATAGAGTTACTCCTGGGAAACACGTAAACGTGCCACATAGAGTCACTCCTGGGAAACACGTGAGCGTGCCACAGAGTTCCTCCTGGGAAACACGTGAACGTGCCACATAGAGTTACTCCTGGGAAACACGTGAGCGTGCCACATAGAGTTACTCCTGGGAAACACGTGAACGTGCCACATAGAGTTACTCATGGGAAACACGTGAACGTGCCACATAGAGTTACTCCTGGGAAACACGTGAGCGTGCCACATAGAGTTACTCCTGGGAAACACGTGAACGTGCCACATAGAGTTACTCCTGGGAAACACGTGAGCGTGCCACATAGAGTTACTCCTGGGAAACACGTGAACGCAAACATTTGAGTACTGTTAAGGACTGAAGTGTTGTGACTGGAGCGCTGAATATCGATGTGCTGACTAAATAGGTGTAAGATAATTAGTTTCCGTAGGAAGTGTCGGGTTGCACATTGCTCAATGAGCTACGAGAACAATCATTACAACACAAACAGTATAGTTTTGGTCACAAACTTTACAATTAAAGTTTTCCTATATAAGTATTCGGTTACTTACGAGTAGGTACTAGTTACGTGATATAGGTAGTATAGGTAGTATCGTAGAGCAAGTTGTGGAGTATACTTATATGTATGTATAAAGTATATTTCCAATAAGTTTTCTATAGAGAGCAGACCTAGTATGGCAAACCGCAGACATAACTGGAGAAAATGGTACGACTGGCGACCCACATTAAACAAGGGCTCACGGTTACCAAAATTGTGTTCCAAATCAATTTATAGCAAATGAATGTTTTTTAGTGTGGAGTTATGTTATTTTTTGCGTGAACAATAACAAGTAACGCTTTTGTATGTAAACACGTTTGTGGATGCGATTCCTGCCGGGTCTCCATATCCGAAAGGCCGCGAGTTAGCGGGAGGGGTCCAGTCCAGCAGTATCGCGCCGACCGCCGCGCGAGCGTGACGTGTGCCGCTCCGGATCTCGTCCTCGTATCGGAACTTTAATACTGTGCTCTATAAAACATTGGATTGTTAAGGATAGTGTCGTGCGGTGTTTGTGTCGGCGACAGATGGTGTTGCTGAACATGAAAATAAACGGTAAGGTAGTGTCGTCCCGGGCCGGTCCACAACAATGGCGGCCGGGATGTGGGAGGACGAGCCACCCACTAGAACCATGCTATAGAGGTGACTTATCTTGGGTCATGGGGTCTCACTCGACTCGACAACAAACAAGATTCAACGAATCTACTCAAATATATTTCGGTTCCCTTGTTGGTATATATTGAAGACAAACATGACCATGTGTATTGTCGAGATCCTAGATATTGGGTACAGTAAAGTTCCCGCCAAATCCCGACATCCTGTCCTTAACATTTGGCAGATGTGATGGCCGCACACAGATGGCATACACACGTGGCCTAGAGGCCGTCACGGGTAAACCTAACCATTTAACAATCAACATTTTGATGTTCTCTTTCGACACCACACTCCTATGGATTGCGTTATTTGGGCACGAATAGATCAGCGATACGCTTAATTGTAGTTTAAAGGACAAAATAAATAAATGAACTTAAGGTAAGAATCACTAAATAAATAACGTACTAATATCGCTGACAAAAAAGCCGACCTCAGCATAAACAAAACACAACCTTAGAGGACCTCTGGCGCACCCAAACTTGAATACCTACGTTTACAGACCTCCAGGCATTTACATGAATAGCGTTATATCTAAAGGTCCCAGAGAGAACAACATTAATGTCAAACAATTTTATGATTTGTTTACAATTCGAGAAAGCTTCAATACAACAATGCACCGCTCTCCTTATGGTGTTGCAAAAGCTCTATTTGTGGCCCACATTAACAGAAGTAAAGCAGATATACCTAACGCACGTGACGATCAAGAAAAAACTGTTCTACAGTATTGCTTCGCGTCGGGCCCATCGACAGACGGGAACAATGAGATCGCCCACAATAATGTTACTTAACACACTCCTCGGTGTAGACATCGAACCATTGTAAATATTGGGTATTTGTAAATAGCTAGGATATCATTTAATGATAAAATGTATAATGTTATGGAATGAAGCGGAGGGCAGGCGGCGGCGGCGGGTCGGGCGGCGAGCCGGAGCGCGAGACCAAGTTTTTTCCTTCGCCTTGTACGGCAACCCGGCGCCCTCGCTGTGGGATACAGATTTCTCTCGATACTCCTCGGTCACCAGAAATGTCCAGCTATATAAGGAACATGTGACTTCGACGATTACGCTTTTTTACTGCATATATTATACGGCCATCTTATGAAACTGTAAAACATAGATCTTAACAAGATAGAGAGATGCCGGGAGGGGCGAGGCCTATCTAGGTTCGTCATCGAGAACGCGGACACTCGTATCGAGTGTAAACACATATTTTCAAACAAACTCCATAAATAATAAAAATATCTAATTATGCAAACAACATATTGTTGGTAAACACTTCCTTGTGTAGTAATTGCATGCAGTGTGTGACGTGACCGCGAGCCTCGCGTCTGCTCGCGACATTCCTGCGGCTCCCGTTCCGATACGGTGCGATCTCATCACTAAAACTATTTGACGCTGTTAGTACAGATACGAATACCTGTTTTTGACAAAACAAAACGATGTTTTCACGGCACTAAATCTACGATCAAGTACTCAATGGTCAATTATAAGTATCTTTAGTAGAATTCTTAAAAAAGTGAGTTCCAACCGCGAAGTCCATTCAGTCAGTGTCTATCAGGTAAACACATCCTAATATTTGTGTGCGACTAGGTGAAGAAATATAATGTATTCCAAACGAGGTCCTCGGGGAAGCGTATTGTGCAGAATTCGGGATGTCTCTGTATCACCGCGATCTCCGTAACAATAAAGTGCACAGTTTGGACATCTGCTCACCTCCGCACGCGTCGGGACAGCTGCTGCATGTCGCGGGAACAGATGTGCACGTACTGGGCTCATATTAAAAGTTATTCTATTAGTTACTTATTTTAATTTGACAATGTTGATGAGATTGCAAATGCTGCTTAAGCAGTTGACTATCGCAGCATTGAGGGAAGACAGGAATGGATCCTGTCTCCTGGCGTGAGATTATTATTTACATCTATAACCTTGCCTTGATATATGTGGCAAATGACGTAAAAATTGTAACATCATTATCATCACGACCGTTCCCTTTCGGGGTGGTCAGAAACCACACTTATAAAGAAGCGGATTCACGTTTAGCCAACTTTACTATAAGCCAATTATGACAAGTGGCAAGCTCGTCGATGTATCCAGCGTACCAAACACGAGAAATACCACTAATAAATTAAATTTATATAAATTAATCAATATTATTGTGTCCTGACCAGGAATCGAACCCGATACCTCCGAGTCTAAATTCACGGACTTAACCGCTAGACCACAGAGGCAGTTTAAAACTGTAAATTTTATCTTATTAATTTAGTTACAGATTCAACAGCGCTTAGAATGAAACCTAGTCTACAAAATTCTTAACTATAACATATATATTAATCAGTAATATAATATAAAGTGAGATATACGACTACAGAAAAATAAACAGTTCTATGCCTTGGTTTTGTAAATCATATTCCCAAGATAGCCACATGAGGCCTTCGAATTGTTGGAAATACCACTGAGAACTTTACACAATAAAAGTGACTTAGTACAATAAACACCGCACTCAAACAGTTCCACCTATTTCACAATTTTGCACGTAAGAGGAACAAACATACAGTCATACATCCTCACAAACTTTCGCATTTATAATATTCGTAGGATAAAGAGAACAGACCCCAGACATGTTATTGTCAAATTAATTAAAGTAGTTGTGTGGAGATGAAGGAGTGTCAAGTTAATGTCCGAATGGAGGAAGTGGGATCTAATACGTTTTTCCAACTTTTATCTTTTTAAAGTATCTCCGTCCAAATAGACCGTGTCGTGTTGTAGTAATTAATGTTGACGGAGGTCGACGAGCATTGATCCAAGCTCAGATCTGATCTAATGTACTCACAAATTGATTCTACTCTTACGATATGTGGTACAGGTTCGTTGAGTGTCACTAAACACGTTCTGTATTCGATAGTCACACTAATTAACGGTAGGTTTATATAAATAATTTTCCGAAATAGACGAGCCCGGCCTCCTCCACAGGAAGTGCTGCAGGATACTCTCTCTGATTAACAGATTTATCGCACTTTCGAAGATTTCATTATATTTTGGTCCTTCGAGACGGTTTTTAATATTAACATTTTCTATATTATTTCTCCCGAATTCCTGCTAACCCAAGACACCACTCCTCTCTACGCCACACTCTCGGACCCGACACCTCAACTGGACTCAATTATCATTGTATAGCCCTAGTTCGGAATAGTTATGTTCGTTATATAGATTTTTTAGTTTCTGATCTCTGGATATTGAAAACGATTACATCATATTGTACCAAGATTGTGAGATTGTGTGTTGTGAGATCGCGTAGTCATATTGCCGGAATAATGTCTTATTATTATCTTAAAGAATTTATGGAGTCACTTTATAAAAAATGAATCCAAAACAATAAACCACGTGGTTCCAGTTAAAGAACATCCGATTCTTTAAACAAGCATTAATATTAGAATACAAAAAGTGAGCAGATGTGATTGTGTTGAGGGATGTCTGGCGGTGGTTGCTAACAGTTCCTGTCTCCACGGCAGAACACAACCGAACACTTGTATATATCATTTCGATTGTTGCTTTAATTAATACAAATATTAAAATGTACGTGTAGGCAAAGTATTATATGACTTGCCTTGACGTTAAGGACACCACACGTTAAGGACACCACACGTTAAGGACACCACACGCTAACTTTATTGTGCCCACACATGTTAACTAATCAATATTCGAGTAACCGACCGTGTGCTCGTGTACACATCACAAAGTGACGTCCGTAAAATCGATCAGGTTACTCAAACATTCTTCTCCCAAGTTTAGATTATAAGGTGACAAAGTGGCGTGTGGCCCCTCTGGTCTCAGGTGTTTAAGGCACTCTCTGTTATCTCGTGGACACGCACTTTCTCCTTTAGTCGGTATCGGCCGCACACCCGGCTACCTACGCTCACTCTCTGTGTATAGTTTCAGACGTGGCCAATAGTGCTCATGACGACGATAACGTGATAATGTAGGTGCGGCCACCACGACCGTAATCTCTCGCGGGGTGCGTTGAGACGCCTCGCTTATAAACATTCACTTTGCTGGTCCCTAATGACAAACGCTAGGTGCCGCTGTGCATCCAAACCAACAACATTTCAATATCAATTTAATACAAAAAAACATTGCTAACAAATATTTTATTTACTCGTTATAACGGGTCCCAAAAATAAACACCTTTTTATTGACAAAGTACCGGTGTGGCTATTGTTAGAGAGAAACGACGCTCCGAACACTATACATAGTAACTATGTTTTTTGCGAACACTCTTCAGTTTTGGATATAATGGATTTTGTAAGTGATCCGTTATCATCGCTTCGAGTTTTTGGTGGTAAAGAGTGTGACGACAACAAAATGACCAAACATAAAACAGCAGGACCGCATTCAATGTCTTATTATTTATTCCGTGATTGTGGTGTGTGTGAAAGTGACCAATCAGAAAACAGCAGGACCGCATTCAATGTGTTATTATTTATTCCGTGATTGTGGTGTGTGTGAAAGTGACCAATCAGAAAACAGCAGGACCGCATTCAATGTCTTATTATTTATTCCGTGATTGTGGTGTGTGTGAAAGTGACCAATCAGAAAACAGCAGGACCGCATTCAATGTCTTATTATTTATTCCGTGATTGTGGTGTGTATGAAAGTGACCAAACATAAAACAGCAGGACCGCATTCAATGTGTTATTATTTATTCCGTGATTGTGGTGTGTGTGAAAGTGACCAATCAGAAAACAGCAGGACCGCATTCAATGTCTTATTATTTATTCCGTGATTGTGGTGTGTGTGAAAGTGACCAAACATAAAACAGCAGGACCGCATTCAATGTGTTATTATTTATTCCGTGATTGTGGTGTGTGTGAAAGTGACCAAACATAAAACAGCAGGACCGCATTCAATGTGTTATTATTTATTCCGTGATTGTGGTGTGTGTGAAAGTGACCAAACATAAAACAGCAGGACCGCATTCAATGTGTTATTATTTATTCCGTGATTGTGGTGTGTGTGAAAGTGACCAAACATAAAACAGCAGGACCGCATTCAATGTGTTATTATTTATTCCGTGATTGTGGTGTGTGTGAAAGTGACCAAACATAAAACAGCAGGACCGCATTCAATGTGTTATTATTTATTCCGTGATTGTGGTGTGTGTGAAAGTGACCAAACATAAAACAGCAGGACCGCATTCAATGTGTTATTATTTATTCCGTGATTGTGGTGAGTGTGAAAGTGACCAAACATAAAACAGCAGGACCGCATTCAATGTGTTATTATTTATTCCGTGATTGTGGTGTGTGTGAAAGTGACCAAACATAAAACAGCAGGACCGCATTCAATGTGTTATTATTTATTCCGTGATTGTGGTGTGTGTGAAAGTGACCAAACATAAAACAGCAGGACCGCATTCAATGTGTTATTATTTATTCCGTGATTGTGGTGAGTGTGAAAGTGACCAATCAGAAAAGGTTAACGTGTTTAGTTTTGCTGGATCTTTGAATAACGTTTGCCATTTTATTAGTTCGTTGGTATTGGCAATGAAATATAGTCGAATAGAAAGTATCGGACCAGTTACGGAGGTTTGTTTACACGCACTTGACTCCGCTTCTACATTATCTCCTTTGGAGATGCTGTCATCACTCACTATTGTGTTGGGGCTTTCTCTTGTTCACCCTGACTTATTGAGTTTTAAAGACACGTAGCATCGTCAGGACGCAACGCCTAATGCCTGAGGCCGCGATGGCAAGCGTCTTTCTCTCTCAGTCCTAATGTTTATCTTACACACACAAACCCTTTCGTCTGCTCGGATCTGTGCTCCAATAATAGTGTGAATGGCAGAAAAGTAAACACGTCGGAGTGAGTTTACAGGAAGCGAAGTATTTCTGTACCAAATTGTCTCCGTACCGCCGTGTAGTAGGTACTCATTGTTATTGTAATTACAACTTCAACGGGCATCGCAGTCATCAACAGACTACACTTTCAATATATTAAAAGGTCGTAGTAATATAGAATCGGTGAATCCTAAATCATGACTTCATTATCACATCAAATAACTACGAGTATGTCATTTATATATCTGTCTAATGACTTTTCCAGTAACAAAATTTACAAAGCAAATCTAAGAACTGAGAAATGAACTGATTGTTAAAACGTCTGCAGAGAACTTTCTCCCCGATATGGTCAGGTTATGTGCGATGCAGACTTCGTTATGCAAAAATGATCCAACGACACGAACACACTTCAATACGGAACTGTTCTGTACCACCTCTCCTTACAAACAAAACATTTCATTTCGGACAATTAAGTTACCAACAGTTACATAATAAATAATAAAATAAAATATAAATCGTACATTGATCCTATTAACCTTAATCTATTACATTTTTATATGCTCAATGACCTGCACTGGTGGCAGCCATGCCGCAGGTCGTAGCATACCATTTTATATGCTCAATGACCTGCACTGGTGGCAGCCGTGCCGCAGGTCGTAGCATACCATTTTATATGCTCAATGACCTGCACTGGTGGCAGCCGTGCCGCAGGTCGTAGCATACCATTTTATATGCTCAATGACCTGCACTGGTGGCAGCCGTGCCGCAGGTCGTAGCATACCATTTTATATGCTCAATGACCTGCACTGGTGGCAGCCGTGCCGCAGGTCGTAGCATACCATTTTATATGCTCAATGACCTGCACTGGTGGCAGCCGTGCCGCAGGTCGTAGCATACCATTTTATATGCTCAATGACCTGCACTGGTGGCAGCCGTGCCGCAGGTCGTAGCATACCATTTTATATGCTCAATGACCTGCACTGGTGGCAGCCATGCCGCAGGTCGTAGCATACCATTTTGTTTGTCCGTCGACAGCAAATACAATTTATTGTTACGTTTGGTAAAATGTTATATTTCTTTGTCACAAGAAGTCTAGCACGGCGCTCTGTCTCAAATCTTTCTCGATTCGATAACGGAGCTACCTAGTGTGCTGGAGATCACTGGTCATGTATTACATGTCACAACTGGAAACAGTGTTTGTACTGTTATTTGTTTAAATTCTGTACGAGTAGAAGCATCTACCCACGACATCATACGTAAGAGTTAGTATGGCATCGAGTGAAGCTGATACCGTGTCCCCCGTCAGGTGTGTGATGGAGTCCCGCCCGCCGCGCTCCCGGAGACCCAGTCGTGCGGACGAGGAGAGGTTCGCGTCGGTCCGCGGAGCCCCGTTCGGTCGGCGCCGCTCGCTGTGCCGCTCCGCCTCGGAGGGAGACGTGCGGCTCCAGCGAGAGCCCCGCCCGGTGCCGCGTCTCACATATTAACCCCATTTAATTACCACCACGAGCGATACATTACAATAAACATAACGATATCTCTCCGATATTTAGTAACACGTGTGGGTGTCTGAAAAGTGTTAATAAATTAAAATTGGTGTACATTATTGGAAGTAGCGTGAAGATTAGAGTGATGAATGTGAAGACACTTGTAATGTTGTATTTCTAATTATCTGAAGTTTAAGTAACCACTGAAGCGCACACGGTTACTGACTCCGAGTCTTGTTTTAGTTTAAGTAACCACTGAAGCGCACACGGTTACTGACTCCGAGTCTTGTTTTAGTTTAAGTAACCACTGAAGCGCACACGGTTACTGACTCCGAGTCTTGTTTTAGTTTAAGTAACCACTGAAGCGCACACGGTTACTGACTCCGAGTCTTGTTTTAGTTTAAGTAACCACTGAAGCGCACACGGTTACTGACTCCGAGTCTTGTTTTAATAACGTGAAGACGTCGGGACTCGAACGAATATCAATAAAATGTAAGATTCTCGAGGGAATGGAGTGTGATAGTAAACTGCAGTCATCTGTCGGAGATACATTGTGTGGAGAGACAAGCGGAGAGACGTCAATTATACAGCTCGTACCTTTTGCTACTTGATACAGTTTTAGGAGAAAAGTTATTTGTGTTTCTCAGAAATATCTAAATTTACTGCGGTTGTTGCAAAACGTTATATGAATTATTTAAAAACTTTATTGCGTAACATATGTGAATGTGTGAATCAGAAAGTGAATTGTCCTGAAAGTCCTATTGCACAAAAATCTCGCAATGGTGACAATTAAGAAGATATGAGTCGGTTCGATACCATCGCGGAAAACAATGCTCGTAATTGACGTGACTCTGTGTTCTGTTGTTGGTATCTTGTGTGAGGCACACGGCGCTCCCTTAGTGTTACCTAAGTAGTATATCCATAGTAACAATGTGTTGGAAGTTAATGTAACTATAGAAATTGCGACATAATTTCCAACAACTTTTACAGTTTTACTATTGATCCTTGTCGAGACGATATTTCGTATTGTGTGCCTACCAGTATGTCACTGCACTGCTAACAATGTTACAATTTCATTTACTCGTATGACAACAGTTGGGCCAACACTATTCACCGACTTTTTGAAAGGAAGAGGTTGGCAATTCCGTACATAATTAACTGTTTTTTTTTTTAATTAAGAGATACTACTTTTAAAATGACTTTGTAAGAAGTTTGTTTACAGTCAGATTTGTGATGTCTACACATGTACATATATGTATATATCGACGAAGGATAAAGAATTGAAATGCTCGCGAGATCGGATCGCGTCTCAACAGAAGAGTCCCCTCGAGTGAGTGAGCCCTTTGTCACTGTCAGCCCCCCTCGCTTAATGTGATCCTGCTAATATTTTAAAATTTGTTTTCATCAATGATTCATCTGAATAGGTCCGTATGTCTGCACCAGAGAGACGTGGTTATGAGATCGGGATTTAGCAACCAATGAAGGTTACAACATTGAAGAAAGCATTTCATTGATTAATCACAAGTCCACACTCGTACACTCATTGCTGCGACTTAATCTATACCTGCCACTATGGTTTATGTATCATGTTAGTTAATGGTTTCTAAATCAAATTCTAGTAAAATAACAGGGTATAAGTTATAAATTTTCAAATTATCTGCAACATGTCAAGGCTATCACTGTTGTACGATTTCAGATTGTAGATTATTTGTTTTAGTTTGTATTATTAAGCAAGTAGTCGTTGTTCTGTGATCGAAACAGTGCGCCTTATTGTGAGCGGGCTAGAGTTTGCGATGTTGTTGTGTGACTCGCAGTACATGGTGATGACGCGTGGCGTGATGTTGTCGCCAGGCTCTCGACCTATACACAGGGATCAATGCTTCTTAGTATCGAATACTTTTCATCTCATATTAAGACTTGAAGCACGAAACTGATATTTTGTAGTATTCCTAATAAATATTAATCTACATCCTATGATATTGTATCGATCAGCGTGAATTTAAAATCTTTAGAATGAACTCCTTTAAATGTCGCTCATCTTGTACAATGTACAGATGTAGTGTAATGTAAGATATTGTGCGTATGATATTAACAACACTGTTTCTCCACTGCTATAACCTAAAGTCCAGAGTTTAAAAAAAAATATTTTTTAGTACTTTTTAAGACACCATAGCTTGGAAACTATAACTCGTATCAAAATAAATATAACTACTTGTGGGTAATTTATTTATAAATAATTTTGTCTTTGTCCATTTTGTTTAGACTTGTATCGTTTTACCTTGACACTTAAACAAGGGAGGGGGAGGGGTGAAGCCGGTTGCTCGGTTGTGGAACTCCCATATACATCGGTATAGCACAGCAGCTGTTTCAATAATTAAAAATTCAGCCTTTGAAAAAATTAGAATGAATATACTACGTGGGAGCTTCATGGTGTTAGTTGAAGTTGAGACATTCCTGGCGGGTTTCATTGTAACAGTGCAACGTGGCGGGTTTCATTGTAACACTGCACACTTACATTAGTAACAGTGCAACGTGGCCGGTTTCATTGTAACACTGCACACTTACATTAGTAACAGTGCAACATGGCCGGTTTCATTGTAACACTGCACACTTACATTAGTAACAGTGCAACGTGGCGGGTTTCATTGTAACACTGCACACTTACATTAGTGACAGTGCAACGTGGCCGGTTTCATTGTAACACTGCACACTTACATTAGTGACAGTGCAACGTGGCCGGTTTCATTGTAACACTGCACACTTACATTAGTGACAGTGCAACGTGGCCGGTTTCATTGTAACACTGCACACTTACATTAGTAACAGTGCAACGTGGCGGGTTTCATTGTAACACTGCACACTTACATTAGTGACAGTGCAACGTGGCCGGTTTCATTGTAACACTGCACACTTACATTAGTGACAGTGCAACGTGGCCGGTTTCATTGTAACACTGCACACTTACATTAGTAACAGTGCAACGTGGCGGGTTTCATTGTAACACTGCACACTTACATTGGTAACAGTGCAACGTGGCCGGTTTCATTGTAACACTGCACACTTACATTAGTAACAGTGCAACGTGGCGGGTTTCATTGTAACACTGCACACTTACATTAGTAACAGTGCAACGTGGCGGGTTTCATTGTAACACTGCACACTTACATTAGTAACAGTGCAACGTGGCCGGTTTCATTGTAACACTGCACACTTACATTAGTAACAGTGCAACGTGGCGGGTTTCATTGTAACACTGCACACTTACATTAGTAACAGTGCAACGTGGCCGGTTTCATTGTAACACTGCACACTTACATTAGTAACAGTGCAACGTGGCGGGTTTCATTGTAACACTGCACACTTACATTAGTGACAGTGCAACGTGGCCGGTTTCATTGTAACACTGCACACTTACATTAGTGACAGTGCAACGTGGCCGGTTTCATTGTAACACTGCACACTTACATTAGTAACAGTGCAACGTGGCCGGTTTCATTGTAACACTGCACACTTACATTAGTAACAGTGCAACGTGGCGGGTTTCATTGTAACACTGCACACTTACATTAGTAACAGTGCAACGTGGCGGGTTTCATTGTAACACTGCACACTTACATTAGTAACAGTGCAACGTGGCGGGTTTCATTGTAACACTGCACACTTACATTAGTGACAGTGCAACGTGGCCGGTTTCATTGTAACACTGCACACTTACATTAGTGACAGTGCAACGTGGCCGGTTTCATTGTAACACTGCACACTTACATTAGTAACAGTGCAACGTGGCCGGTTTCATTGTAACACTGCACACTTACATTAGTAACAGTGCAACGTGGCGGGTTTCATTGTAACACTGCACACTTACATTAGTAACAGTGCAACGTGGCGGGTTTCATTGTAACACTGCACACTTACATTAGTAACAGTGCAACGTGGCGGGTTTCATTGTAACACTGCACACTTACATTAGTAACAGTGCAACGTGGCCGGTTTCATTGTAACACTGCACACTTACATTAGTAACAGTGCAACGTGGCCGGTTTCATTGTAACACTGCACACTTACATTAGTAACAGTGCAACGTGGCCGGTTTCATTGTAACACTGCACATTTACATTAGTAACACTGCAACGTGGCGGGTTTCATTGAACACTGCACACTTACATTAGTGACAGTGCAACGTGGCCGGTTTCATTGTAACACTGCACACTTACATTAGTAACAGTGCAACGTGGCGGGTTTCATTGTAACACTGCACACTTACATTAGTGACAGTGCAACGTGGCCGGTTTCATTGTAACACTGCACACTTACATTAGTGACAGTGCAACGTGGCCGGTTTCATTGTAACACTGCACACTTACATTAGTGACAGTGCAACGTGGCCGGTTTCATTGTAACACTGCACACTTACATTAGTAACAGTGCAACGTGGCGGGTTTCATTGTAACACTGCACACTTACATTAGTGACAGTGCAACGTGGCCGGTTTCATTGTAACACTGCACACTTACATTAGTGACAGTGCAACGTGGCCGGTTTCATTGTAACACTGCACACTTACATTAGTAACAGTGCAACGTGGCGGGTTTCATTGTAACACTGCACACTTACATTGGTAACAGTGCAACGTGGCCGGTTTCATTGTAACACTGCACACTTACATTAGTAACAGTGCAACGTGGCGGGTTTCATTGTAACACTGCACACTTACATTAGTAACAGTGCAACGTGGCGGGTTTCATTGTAACACTGCACACTTACATTAGTAACAGTGCAACGTGGCCGGTTTCATTGTAACACTGCACACTTACATTAGTAACAGTGCAACGTGGCGGGTTTCATTGTAACACTGCACACTTACATTAGTAACAGTGCAACGTGGCCGGTTTCATTGTAACACTGCACACTTACATTAGTAACAGTGCAACGTGGCGGGTTTCATTGTAACACTGCACACTTACATTAGTGACAGTGCAACGTGGCCGGTTTCATTGTAACACTGCACACTTACATTAGTGACAGTGCAACGTGGCCGGTTTCATTGTAACACTGCACACTTACATTAGTAACAGTGCAACGTGGCCGGTTTCATTGTAACACTGCACACTTACATTAGTAACAGTGCAACGTGGCGGGTTTCATTGTAACACTGCACACTTACATTAGTAACAGTGCAACGTGGCGGGTTTCATTGTAACACTGCACACTTACATTAGTAACAGTGCAACGTGGCGGGTTTCATTGTAACACTGCACACTTACATTAGTGACAGTGCAACGTGGCCGGTTTCATTGTAACACTGCACACTTACATTAGTGACAGTGCAACGTGGCCGGTTTCATTGTAACACTGCACACTTACATTAGTAACAGTGCAACGTGGCCGGTTTCATTGTAACACTGCACACTTACATTAGTGACAGTGCAACGTGGCGGGTTTCATTGTAACACTGCACACTTACATTAGTAACAGTGCAACGTGGCCGGTTTCATTGTAACCCTGCACACTTACATTAGTAACAGTGCAACGTGGCGGGTTTCATTGTAACACTGCACACTTACATTAGTAACAGTGCAACGTGGCGGGTTTCATTGTAACACTGCACACTTACATTAGTAACAGTGCAACGTGGCGGGTTTCATTGTAACACTGCACACTTACATTAGTAACAGTGCAACGTGGCCGGTTTCATTGTAACACTGCACACTTACATTAGTAACAGTGCAACGTGGCCGGTTTCATTGTAACACTGCACACTTACATTAGTAACAGTGCAACGTGGCCGGTTTCATTGTAACACTGCACATTTACATTAGTAACACTGCAACGTGGCGGGTTTCATTGTAACACTGCACACTTACATTAGTGACAGTGCAACGTGGCCGGTTTCATTGTAACACTGCACACTTACATTAGTAACAGTGCAACGTGGCCGGTTTCATTGTAACACTGCACACTTACATTAGTGACAGTGCAACGTGGCCGGTTTCATTGTAACACTGCACACTTACATTAGTGACAGTGCAACGTGGCCGGTTTCATTGTAACACTGCACACTTACATTAGTGACAGTGCAACGTGGCCGGTTTCATTGTAACACTGCACACTTACATTAGTAACAGTGCAACGTGGCGGGTTTCATTGTAACACTGCACACTTACATTAGTGACAGTGCAACGTGGCCGGTTTCATTGTAACACTGCACACTTACATTAGTGACAGTGCAACGTGGCCGGTTTCATTGTAACACTGCACACTTACATTAGTAACAGTGCAACGTGGCGGGTTTCATTGTAACACTGCACACTTACATTGGTAACAGTGCAACGTGGCCGGTTTCATTGTAACACTGCACACTTACATTAGTAACAGTGCAACGTGGCGGGTTTCATTGTAACACTGCACACTTACATTAGTAACAGTGCAACGTGGCGGGTTTCATTGTAACACTGCACACTTACATTAGTAACAGTGCAACGTGGCCGGTTTCATTGTAACACTGCACACTTACATTAGTAACAGTGCAACGTGGCGGGTTTCATTGTAACACTGCACACTTACATTAGTGACAGTGCAACGTGGCCGGTTTCATTGTAACACTGCACACTTACATTAGTAACAGTGCAACGTGGCCGGTTTCATTGTAACACTGCACACTTACATTAGTAACAGTGCAACGTGGCCGGTTTCATTGTAACACTGCACACTTACATTAGTGACAGTGCAACGTGGCGGGTTTCATTGTAACACTGCACACTTACATTAGTAACAGTGCAACGTGGCCGGTTTCATTGTAACCCTGCACACTTACATTAGTGACAGTGCAACGTGGCGGGTTTCATTGTAACACTGCACACTTACATTAGTAACAGTGCAACGTGGCCGGTTTCATTGTAACCCTGCACACTTACATTAGTAACAGTGCAACGTGGCGGGTTTCATTGTAACACTGCACACTTACATTAGTAACAGTGCAACGTGGCGGGTTTCATTGTAACACTGCACACTTACATTAGTAACAGTGCAACGTGGCCGGTTTCATTGTAACACTGCACACTTACATTAGTAACAGTGCAACGTGGCGGGTTTCATTGTAACACTGCACACTTACATTAGTGACAGTGCAACGTGGCCGGTTTCATTGTAACACTGCACACTTACATTAGTGACAGTGCAACGTGGCCGGTTTCATTGTAACACTGCACACTTACATTAGTAACAGTGCAACGTGGCCGGTTTCATTGTAACACTGCACACTTACATTAGTAACAGTGCAACGTGGCGGGTTTCATTGTAACACTGCACACTTACATTAGTAACAGTGCAACGTGGCGGGTTTCATTGTAACACTGCACACTTACATTAGTAACAGTGCAACGTGGCGGGTTTCATTGTAACACTGCACACTTACATTAGTGACAGTGCAACGTGGCCGGTTTCATTGTAACACTGCACACTTACATTAGTGACAGTGCAACGTGGCCGGTTTCATTGTAACACTGCACACTTACATTAGTAACAGTGCAACGTGGCCGGTTTCATTGTAACACTGCACACTTACATTAGTGACAGTGCAACGTGGCGGGTTTCATTGTAACACTGCACACTTACATTAGTAACAGTGCAACGTGGCCGGTTTCATTGTAACCCTGCACACTTACATTAGTAACAGTGCAACGTGGCGGGTTTCATTGTAACACTGCACACTTACATTAGTAACAGTGCAACGTGGCGGGTTTCATTGTAACACTGCACACTTACATTAGTAACAGTGCAACGTGGCGGGTTTCATTGTAACACTGCACACTTACATTAGTAACAGTGCAACGTGGCCGGTTTCATTGTAACACTGCACACTTACATTAGTAACAGTGCAACGTGGCCGGTTTCATTGTAACACTGCACACTTACATTAGTAACAGTGCAACGTGGCCGGTTTCATTGTAACACTGCACATTTACATTAGTAACACTGCAACGTGGCGGGTTTCATTGTAACACTGCACACTTACATTAGTGACAGTGCAACGTGGCCGGTTTCATTGTAACACTGCACACTTACATTAGTAACAGTGCAACGTGGCGGGTTTCATTGTAACACTGCACACTTACATTAGTGACAGTGCAACGTGGCCGGTTTCATTGTAACACTGCACACTTACATTAGTGACAGTGCAACGTGGCCGGTTTCATTGTAACACTGCACACTTACATTAGTGACAGTGCAACGTGGCCGGTTTCATTGTAACACTGCACACTTACATTAGTAACAGTGCAACGTGGCGGGTTTCATTGTAACACTGCACACTTACATTAGTGACAGTGCAACGTGGCCGGTTTCATTGTAACACTGCACACTTACATTAGTGACAGTGCAACGTGGCCGGTTTCATTGTAACACTGCACACTTACATTAGTAACAGTGCAACGTGGCGGGTTTCATTGTAACACTGCACACTTACATTGGTAACAGTGCAACGTGGCCGGTTTCATTGTAACACTGCACACTTACATTAGTAACAGTGCAACGTGGCGGGTTTCATTGTAACACTGCACACTTACATTAGTAACAGTGCAACGTGGCGGGTTTCATTGTAACACTGCACACTTACATTAGTAACAGTGCAACGTGGCCGGTTTCATTGTAACACTGCACACTTACATTAGTAACAGTGCAACGTGGCGGGTTTCATTGTAACACTGCACACTTACATTAGTGACAGTGCAACGTGGCCGGTTTCATTGTAACACTGCACACTTACATTAGTGACAGTGCAACGTGGCCGGTTTCATTGTAACACTGCACACTTACATTAGTAACAGTGCAACGTGGCCGGTTTCATTGTAACACTGCACACTTACATTAGTGACAGTGCAACGTGGCGGGTTTCATTGTAACACTGCACACTTACATTAGTAACAGTGCAACGTGGCCGGTTTCATTGTAACCCTGCACACTTACATTAGTGACAGTGCAACGTGGCGGGTTTCATTGTAACACTGCACACTTACATTAGTAACAGTGCAACGTGGCCGGTTTCATTGTAACCCTGCACACTTACATTAGTAACAGTGCAACGTGGCGGGTTTCATTGTAACACTGCACACTTACATTAGTAACAGTGCAACGTGGCGGGTTTCATTGTAACACTGCACACTTACATTAGTAACAGTGCAACGTGGCGGGTTTCATTGTAACACTGCACACTTACATTAGTAACAGTGCAACGTGGCCGGTTTCATTGTAACACTGCACACTTACATTAGTAACAGTGCAACGTGGCCGGTTTCATTGTAACACTGCACACTTACATTAGTAACAGTGCAACGTGGCCGGTTTCATTGTAACACTGCACATTTACATTAGTAACACTGCAACGTGGCGGGTTTCATTGTAACACTGCACACTTACATTAGTGACAGTGCAACGTGGCCGGTTTCATTGTAACACTGCACACTTACATTAGTAACAGTGCAACGTGGCGGGTTTCATTGTAACACTGCACACTTACATTAGTGACAGTGCAACGTGGCCGGTTTCATTGTAACACTGCACACTTACATTAGTGACAGTGCAACGTGGCCGGTTTCATTGTAACACTGCACACTTACATTAGTGACAGTGCAACGTGGCCGGTTTCATTGTAACACTGCACACTTACATTAGTGACAGTGCAACGTGGCGGGTTTCATTGTAACACTGCACACTTACATTAGTGACAGTGCAACGTGGCCGGTTTCATTGTAACACTGCACACTTACATTAGTGACAGTGCAACGTGGCCGGTTTCATTGTAACACTGCACACTTACATTAGTAACAGTGCAACGTGGCGGGTTTCATTGTAACACTGCACACTTACATTGGTAACAGTGCAACGTGGCCGGTTTCATTGTAACACTGCACACTTACATTAGTAACAGTGCAACGTGGCGGGTTTCATTGTAACACTGCACACTTACATTAGTAACAGTGCAACGTGGCGGGTTTCATTGTAACACTGCACACTTACATTAGTAACAGTGCAACGTGGCCGGTTTCATTGTAACACTGCACACTTACATTAGTAACAGTGCAACGTGGCGGGTTTCATTGTAACACTGCACACTTACATTAGTAACAGTGCAACGTGGCCGGTTTCATTGTAACACTGCACACTTACATTAGTAACAGTGCAACGTGGCGGGTTTCATTGTAACACTGCACACTTACATTAGTGACAGTGCAACGTGGCCGGTTTCATTGTAACACTGCACACTTACATTAGTGACAGTGCAACGTGGCCGGTTTCATTGTAACACTGCACACTTACATTAGTAACAGTGCAACGTGGCCGGTTTCATTGTAACACTGCACACTTACATTAGTAACAGTGCAACGTGGCCGGTTTCATTGTAACACTGCACACTTACATTAGTAACAGTGCAACGTGGCGGGTTTCATTGTAACACTGCACACTTACATTAGTAACAGTGCAACGTGGCGGGTTTCATTGTAACACTGCACACTTACATTAGTGACAGTGCAACGTGGCCGGTTTCATTGTAACACTGCACACTTACATTAGTGACAGTGCAACGTGGCCGGTTTCATTGTAACACTGCACACTTACATTAGTAACAGTGCAACGTGGCCGGTTTCATTGTAACACTGCACACTTACATTAGTAACAGTGCAACGTGGCGGGTTTCATTGTAACACTGCACACTTACATTAGTAACAGTGCAACGTGGCGGGTTTCATTGTAACACTGCACACTTACATTAGTAACAGTGCAACGTGGCGGGTTTCATTGTAACACTGCACACTTACATTAGTAACAGTGCAACGTGGCCGGTTTCATTGTAACACTGCACACTTACATTAGTAACAGTGCAACGTGGCCGGTTTCATTGTAACACTGCACACTTACATTAGTAACAGTGCAACGTGGCCGGTTTCATTGTAACACTGCACATTTACATTAGTAACACTGCAACGTGGCGGGTTTCATTGTAACACTGCACACTTACATTAGTGACAGTGCAACGTGGCCGGTTTCATTGTAACACTGCACACTTACATTAGTAACAGTGCAACGTGGCGGGTTTCATTGTAACACTGCACACTTACATTAGTGACAGTGCAACGTGGCCGGTTTCATTGTAACACTGCACACTTACATTAGTGACAGTGCAACGTGGCCGGTTTCATTGTAACACAGCACACTTACATTAGTGACAGTGCAACGTGGCCGGTTTCATTGTAACACTGCACACTTACATTAGTAACAGTGCAACGTGGCGGGTTTCATTGTAACACTGCACACTTACATTAGTGACAGTGCAACGTGGCCGGTTTCATTGTAACACTGCACACTTACATTAGTGACAGTGCAACGTGGCCGGTTTCATTGTAACACTGCACACTTACATTAGTAACAGTGCAACGTGGCGGGTTTCATTGTAACACTGCACACTTACATTGGTAACAGTGCAACGTGGCCGGTTTCATTGTAACACTGCACACTTACATTGGTAACAGTGCAACGTGGCGGGTTTCATTGTAACACTGCACACTTACATTAGTAACAGTGCAACGTGGCGGGTTTCCGAATCTCCACACGTGCTATTTTAATCTCTACCTAGTCTGCTTTATCTATAAACAAGTTACCTATTTCGGTTGCTATTGTTACAGATTACATTATAGGACGTCGGTACACACTTTTGCATTTATCTAATTTATATGGAATCCTTAGTTTGGATTATGGTTTTGCTTTTTATGAAGAGTGATTAGTATGACAGGGTAGGTATTAAAGTCGATACTGTTGGGGAGGCGTTCTGTATCACTAGTATTCTTGTACCTACCTATTAAAGTCGATACTGTTGGGGAGGCGTTCTGTATCACTAGTATTCTTGTACCTACCTATTAAAGTCGATACTGTTGGGGAGGCGTTCTGTATCACTAGTATTCTTGTACCTACCTATTAAAGTCGATACTGTTGGGGAGGCGTTCTGTATCACTAGTATTCTTGTACCTACCTATTAAAGTCGATACTGTTGGGGAGGCGTTCTGTATCACTAGTATTCTTGTACCTACCTATTAAAGTCGATACTGTTGGGGAGGCGTTCTGTATCACTAGTATTCTTGTACCTATTAATTTAAACGATCTTTATTCTTTATTTCTAATTGACTTAGATTACTCGATATCATAAAATTCATTTCTCTGCTGTCAAACCCAAACAAAAACAAGCAGCAGCAATGATACCAGTGGAAACATCAACTTTAATAGTTCCAGCGTCACCAGCTCTGTTGTAAACTTCAGCCAAATGTGACCGAGTCATACAATCTCGCAACATTAATCTCGTAGTGAACCTCATTGCTGTGTCATTAACATTCTCATTGCGATTAAAATTATTATTTTCGGTTTAATCTTTTAATTCTTATTTTGATCGATAATATAAACATGGTACCTACCTACCTACCTACCTACCTAACCTACCTACCTACCATCTGCCAGTATATTGCTATTTAACTAATAACAGTTTTGTCGTTTACTAAAAATTCAAACTTGATTGTGAAGTTTTTTTCTAATTTCCTTGTGAAGGAGGTTTAATATTGTGTCCTCTTGTGGTGTGTTGTAGAGAAGATTATCTTGTGCTAAGTCTGCATGGACCGAGAACCTATTAATGAATGTGGGCAGATAACAGTGTTGTGGTCAGGGTCAGAACATCTCGCCCACCACTGTGCCTGCTCCTATCTCTACGGAACAAGGTTTATATCATTGGCTTAATGGACGCCTACAGAATATTACTGTTAAAGGAATTTTATTAGCAAAAATGTTAATGTCGAATTGTAAAAGATATAATTTATGTCACCTCCAACATCTCCTCGTTGGACCTTTATAAACCTCCATTTGTCCGAAATGATTTCATTTTAAACTGCTCATAAATATCTGAAGAAAGTTCGACAGACGCGGGTGTAAAAATGTCGTATACCTGCCGCCATACACTGCGTGTTCTGTGTAATTTTTCTCTCGGTGCGCGGGCGCGAGGCCGCAGTGTACTGTGCAGTGTCCTATAGTCGGGTGAGAGCGAGACAGAGCGTCTGTTGTTTTCTCAGTTTGACACTGTGTGGCGACGATAACCTACTTCTTTAGGTTCTAACAGTTTTTTTTCGTGTAAAAAGCCGCGAAAATTGCTTCTTTCAGTCTCACCTGAAGGAGAACACAGCTTGGTTTGGTTTTAGTTTCTCTCGAGCTATTCATTTTACAGATTGTGTAAGTTGTCGTGCATTGTTCTATTCTGCGCCATCACCAGACTTGCACTCTCACGCAACTCCCGTCCCTATAACGACTGACATAAGATCCACTTTTCCATCAATCGTTGCAGTTTCGTCGTCACTCGAATAGTTTTACAATTAAATAAATAGGTACCAACTTAAGGTTTACTTGGTTTGTTTACAACTTAATTTATTGTGAGATCGTGACTATTGGCGCGTATAACATAACTGCACAACTAAAAATGTTATCGACATAGTTAAATATATAATTGGTGAGAACATAAAATATGTACACATCGCATCTATAGGGAATCTTGGACTATCGATATCACTTTGGAAGAAAATTTGTCTCCTACAGTGACAGATTTTCTGCTTTTAAAGTCACCCCGCTGTTTATTCGTCGCAGTCAACAAGATCTCATTTACCTGCACAAAATTACACACTCATTGCTTCAATCCTCTACTTTGCTGTCTTCTCTCAGATTTAGTACTTGGCGTAATCCCCGACAAAAGAACCGAACATTTATTATTGGTACCCATAAAATCAACAGCTCTTATAATAACCCTATTATCCGTATGTGTCGACTATTTAATGACCTTTCCAGCGATACTGTGGATCTAGACATTTTCAACCCAAATGTTAGTATATTTAAGAGACAAGTGTTATTGATTGTAAACTAACCTAAAGTGACTTTTTACTATTCTTATATTGACTTATACTAATATATAACCTATGATGTAACTTTTAACATAAATTGACATTAATAATAACATATTTATTCTCGATATAGTATTAATATATTGATAATGATGAAATGGATGAAACCTAAAATTTATAACTGAAAAACACTGTTGACTCTAATCATCGAAGTAGCTATGTGTAGCATGCCGTGTACACTGCCCTTGGATTGCAATTCCGACCTTATGAATTATTGTAAATTTGTGCTTGATATGTATTAATTGTAACCTGTTAGTGTACCTTAAATAATAAATAAATATAGAAAACAGTTCATTTGATAACAATATTGGTGAACCTTAAATATTTAATACTTGATCAAAGTATAAAACACATTTAAATTGTAAACACTCAGTAAGTAGGTACCTGCCTATCATAAATCGTTGCGGACCACAAGTTGACACAGAAATGTGGGTTTATCGGTTTTTTTGGGGACAAGACACAACAATAAACATGTCGCCGGCCGCGAGCCCGACACCACACTTCTGCCACACACCATTCTACTACAATCGTATATTGTTTTGTTAAAACTCATTAAATATCGGAAACAGAGAGATACAAGTAGATGTTCGGTTGTATGTACACCGGTACCTACCTCTTTGTTTCGGCACAATTTATCAATTTTGAGCCTACGCTTGGCTCGAAGACTTCGCTCGAGCCGAATATTTATGTAACTAGCTGGGCCCGCGACTTCGCTCGAGCCGAATTTTATGTAACTAGCTGGGCCCGCGACTTCGCTCGAGCCGAATATTTATGTAACTAGCTGGGCCCGCGACTTCGCTCGAGCCGAATATTTATGTAACTAGCTGGGCCCGCGACTTCGCTCGAGCCGAATATTTATGTAACTAGCTGGGCCCGCGACTTCGCTCGAGCCGAATATTTATGTAACTAGCTGGGCCCGCGACTTCGCTCGAGCCGAATATTTATGTAACTAGCTGGGCCCGCGACTTCGCTCGAGCCGAATATTTATGTAACTAGTTGGGCCCGCGACTTCGCTCGAGCCGAATATTTATGTAACTAGCTGGGCCCGCGACTTCGCTCGAGCCGAATATTTATGTAACTAGCTGGGCCCGCGACTTCGCTCGAGCCGAATATTTATGTAACTAGCTGGGCAGATAGAAGAGAGCATGGTAGTGACTTTGAGCTCCTTTTTGATACATTGGTTCCCCGCGCTGTCCTCCAGCACCACATCTCAAAGGCGTCGACGCGGCTACGATCAGATGCTTTGAGGGTCCAGGTTTAGGCAGCAAATAGGAATATGGAAAATACGAGGCTGCGGACGTCTTGTTTTGGTCCCAATAGTGATATTACGATGTTTCCATGTTCCTTTCATGTGACTCGTAGAGTTTTTGGCCATGCGTATCCTATCATACATACATTAAGTACATTTTTATACACGACGTTTTTAGTTTGTCCATCTTTTGCCGAAACATAAAGATTTTGCGGGTTCGAAACAGAGCGTGCCACATAGAGTTACTCCTGGGAAACACGTAAACGTGCCACATAGAGTCACTCCTGGGAAACACGTGAGCGTGCCACAGAGTTCCTCCTGGGAAACACGTGAACGTGCCACATAGAGTTACTCCTGGGAAACACGTGAGCGTGCCACATAGAGTTACTCCTGGGAAACACGTGAACGTGCCACATAGAGTTACTCATGGGAAACACGTGAACGTGCCACATAGAGTTACTCCTGGGAAACACGTGAGCGTGCCACATAGAGTTACTCCTGGGAAACACGTGAACGTGCCACATAGAGTTACTCCTGGGAAACACGTGAGCGTGCCACATAGAGTTACTCCTGGGAAACACGTGAACGTGCCACATGGAGTTACTCCTGGTAAACACGTGAACGTGCCACATAAAGTTACTCCTGGGAAACACGTGAACGTGCCACATAGAGTTACTCCTGGGAAACACGTGAAACTATACGAGTATAGCTAGCAGGTCTCTTTCCGGGGCACAACATCCTTTCAACTAGTGTTACATACGAGTATAGCTAGCAGGTCTCTTTCCGGGGCACAACATCCTTTCAACTAGTGTTACATACGAGTATAGCTAGCAGGTCTCTTTCCGGGGCACAACATCCTTTCAACTAGTGTTACATACGAGTATAGCTAGCAGGTCTCTTTCCGGGGCACAACATCCTTTCAACTAGTGTTACATACGAGTATAGCTAGCAGGTCTCTTTCCGGGGCACAACATCCTTTCAACTAGTGTTACATACGAGTATAGCTAGCAGGTCTCTTTCCGGGGCACAACATCCTTTCAACTAGTGTTACATACGAGTATAGCTAGCAGGTCTCTTTCCGGGGCACAACATCCTTTCAACTAGTGTTACGTACGAGTATAGCTAGCAGGTCTCTTTCCGTGGCACAACATCCTTTCAACTAGTGTTACATACGAGTATAGCTAGCAGGTCTCTTTCCGGGGCACAACATTTTCAAAAGTTACATAATTATTTCTATAAATCATTAGTTATATATTCAAGGATACTAAACTTATTAAATTCATGCAATAATAATAATAATAAAAAAGAAGAAAAACTTAAGCTTTAAACCAAAAGCATGCATCATTTTTGTATTTGTGTGTAATAATATAACATAATACAATATAATACATAAATAATATAATATACTCGTATATGTAAATTGGTATATGAGTGTGGGAGCTAGAGTTAAGTAAATTGGTATATGAGTGTGGGAGCTAGAGTTAAGTAAATTGGTATATGAGTGTGGGAGCTAGAGTTAAGTAAATTGGTATATGAGTGTGGGAGCTAGAGTTAAGTAAATTGGTATATGAGTGTGGGAGCTAGAGTTAAGTAAATTGGTATATGAGTGTGGGAGCTAGAGTTAAGTAAATTGGTATATGAGTGTGGGAGCTAGAGTTAAGTAAATTGGTATATGAGTGTGGGAGCTAGAGTTAAGTAAATTGGTATATGAGTGTGGGAGCTAGAGTTAAGTAAATTGGTATATGAGTGTGGGAGCTAGAGTTAAGTAAATTGGTATATGAGTGTGGGAGCTAGACTTAAGTAAATTGGTATATGAGTGTGGGAGCTAGAGTTAAGTAAATTGGTATATGAGTGTGGGAGCTAGAGTTAAGTAAATTGGTATATGAGTGTGGGAGCTAGAGTTAAGTAAATTGGTATATGAGTGTGGGAGCTAGACTTAAGTAAATTGGTATATGAGTGTGGGAGCTAGAGTTAAGTAAATTGGTATATGAGTGTGGGAGCTAGAGTTAAGTAATTTTTTATAATTTTATTTTATTCTTACGTTTCGAGTCAATATATTTCCTATTCCGTACCAATCGTATGCCAATCTGCCAACTCCGAACGATGAGTTAGGACCATAAACGATATCAAGAGCTGTCTCACTAAAAACCTTGCAGTTGTTGAGCATCTATCTGATGGGGCGGAAACAGCATACCTTTATTTAGGACAGCTCTTTGAGCACGTTCTGTGGCTATAAGATGAGATTTAGAAAGACCACCCGTTAATATGGTACAATTTTTACAAACTTTGAATGTCGCATTTATTTATATCTAATCAAAATTTCAAATAGCTACCTAGCTTTACAAATGACGTAATTTCCATACAAACTTTCATCCCCTATTTCAACCCCTCACAGCCCTTTTTTCGCATTAAAAAGTAGCCTGTGTGCTTTATTGGGCTGTAGAGTAGTGTAGAGTATCTCTGTACCAAATTTCATCTAAATTGGTTCAGTAGTTTAGGCGTGATTGCGTAACACACAGACAGACAGAGTTACTATCGCATTTATAATATTAGTAAGGATAACAATTATTTGTTTGTACTTCATCTAACATTGAACTTCAATGCATTGTAATTGAGTGACAAATAAAAAGGTAAACATTGACGATCATACATTAAGAGGAAATCTAGACAGAGCTTAGAGTTGTGCAACTAGAGGTCTATGTTATAGAGTTAGTGCTAATTGTTAGTAATAGATTACAGAAGGTGGCGCCACACGACCGCTGTAATTATACAACAGGTTCTCCAGTCTGTTCGCGACCACATTGTTAACGCAGACCTTAGAGAGCTCCTCTTCGGCCATCTTTCGATTTATTATTAGTTTACGGGTAATTATAAAAGTAAAATAGCTGCCTTTATTATTCTGTGATCTTGTAGACCTAATATTAAAGAGATCAATCTAACAGAGCACTTATTCAAAAGTCTTGGACAAAGATTAAGTCGTTGAAAAGAATTGCAATCTTTACACTGAATTGTTAAAACTGACCGGGATTAGTATTGTTGTGATCACAGACATTGAAATGTTTAGCCAAGTTATCTAACCCCAGGTAGGAATGTCTCCGCGCCACTTCCCGTCGCAAAAACTTAACACCGACTTTGGAAAATAAAAAAATTCTGATAACTACGACTTTACAATTGTTTTTTTGTAAAAACCTGTCACCATCTCATACTCATTGCCATTTTAAACATATTTTTTTATCATGTAGTACAGGTTGACTCACAATCTATATAAGAATCAAATCTTATAAGAATTGGCAAACTAAACGCACCAGTCTGTCTCTCCCTCTGAGCCTCTGGGGCGCGGTAGAATGGATGCCGTACGGTAGTGCGCTCGACCCCAACCAGAACTAGTGACGTCACCTAGGACTAGCATATAGAGATACAAAGTAGTAGAAGAGTCTTCTCACACCCCCCGCAGGGGGGAGTGGGGAATCTGTGTCAAGGTATTTGCCTTCTAACAGAGGTTGCGTTCGCTTTCCGTAACTACGGACAGGGCATGGGGTAACCATTAAAGGTTGAAGTATACGAGCCAGGCGGCGGAGCCGCGATTACGACTCCGTGATTGGCAGCAGGTGACGAGCGTAGCATTGTCTGGCGTCCGGCGGACGGGCGTGCAGAGGGGCCAGGTTTCTCACAAGTGGGAAATCTGTCGCCTCCGCGCGCGCGAACATGCCAGCCGCCAGACGACGCACGAATTCGTCCAGTGTTTCCATCCGCATATCCCTATGGATTACATCGTTCCTCACGTACCGCGAGGCGCCGACAATGGTACGAAGCGTTAGGTTTTGTTGCGCTTGTAAACGTGCTCTCAGCGTAGCTGAGGTGAGAGCGTACCAGGCCGGCGCGGCGTACGTGAGTCGGCTGCGGATATAGGCTTTAAAAATGAGTAGCTTCGTGTGAAGCGGCAAACTGGATGCAAACACTGGGCGAAGTTTGGCTCTCGCCACCCGCGCCATGTTCACAGTGGCGGTCACGTGGGCGCGCATGTTGATGCGTTTGTCTATCGTGACGCCCAGGTATTTTACTGGATTAGTCCACGATAGACTCTCGCCGTTCAACAGAAGCGGACGGTCGGGTTTCAGCCTTCTCAGTCCAGTCTCAAGGAACGTAGCCTGAGTCTTCCTGGCGTTCACCGACAACCTCCAACGGGAGAGCCACTCGGGGAGGAGATCGAGACAGCGCTGCATCTTCGTCACCGCGTAGCACCCTAGAGTCTGTGAAGTACGCGGCGTCGTCAGCAAACAGCGCTAGCTCGACCCCCTCCGCCAGCGGTATGTCGTTGGTGAACCAGGAGTAACAGGACGGAGAAAGGCAGCTACCCTGGGGAACGCCGGCTCGTATGGGACGTGGACTCGAAGCCACGCCCTCCACTGCTACGTGAAAGCTCCTGCCCTCAAGGAAGGAGGCCAATACCTTGACGATCCTAACAGGGGTGGGGGATAGGGACAACTTGTACAGCAGCCCGTTATGCCAGACTCTGTCGAATGCCTTCTCCATGTCGAGGAATACTGCAACCGTGGTGTGCTTCTTCTCAGAAGAAACCACCACGTGGTGCAGCAGCCTCGTCAGCTGGAGCGTCGTGCTGTGTTCAGACCGAAAGCCGAATTGCTCGGCTCTCGGCGTGATGCACGGGTTCAGGTGCAACAGCAACAGTTTCTCGAACACTTTCGAGACCGTCGGCAACAGAGTTATCGGTCGGTAGCTCTCCGGTTTCCTCACATCTTTTCCCTTTTTCATGAGCATGATGACGCGCCCCTCCTTCCATGCTGCTGGGAAATGCCCGCTGCGCATGATGCCGTTAAACAGGCGGGTGTATGCCACGACTGATCGTCGCGGCAAACACCGTAGTGCCATGTTTGGAACGCCATCTGCGCCGGGGGCCTTAGAGATACAAAGTGAGTTTGTGTACCTGCGGCGCGGCAGAATGGATGCCGTACGGTAGTGCGCTCGACCCCAACCAGAACTAGTGACGTCACCTAGGACTAGCATATAGAGATACAAAGTGAGTTTGTGTACCTGCGGCGCGGCGGGGCGCGGTAGAATGGATGCCGTACGGTAGTGCGCTCGACCCCAACCAGAACTAGTGACGTCATCTAGGACTAGCATATAGAGATACAAAGTGAGTTTGTGTACCTGCGGCGCGGCGGGGCGCGGTAGAATGGATGCCGTACGGTAGTGCGCTCGACCCCAACCAGAACTAGTGACGTCACCTAGGACTAGCATATAGAGATACAAAGTGAGTTTGTGTACCTGCGGCGCGGCGGGGCGCGGTAGAATGGATGCCGTACGGTAGTGCGCTCGACCCCAACCAGAACTAGTTACGTCATCTAGGACTAGCATATAGAGATACAAAGTGAGTTTGTGTACCTGCGGCGCGGCGGGGCGCGGTAGAATGGATGCCGTACGGTAGTGCGCTCGACCCCAACCAGAACTAGTGACGTCACCTAGGACTAGCATATAGAGATACAAAGTGAGTTTGTGTACCTGCGGCGCGGCGGGGCGCGGTAGAATGGATGCCGTACGGTAGTGCGCTCGACCCCAACCAGAACTAGTGACGTCATCTAGGACTAGCATATAGAGATACAAAGTGAGTTTGTGTACCTGCGGCGCGGCGGGGCGCGGTAGAATGGATGCCGTACGGTAGTGCGCTCGACCCCAACCAGAACTAGTGACGTCACCTAGGACTAGCATATAGAGATACAAAGTGAGTTTGTGTACCTGCGGCGCGGCGGGGCGCGGTAGAATGGATGCCGTACGGTAGTGCGCTCGACCCCAACCAGAACTAGTGACGTCATCTAGGACTAGCATATAGAGATACAAAGTGAGTTTGTGTACCTGCGGCGCGGCGGGGCGCGGTAGAATGGATGCCGTACGGTAGTGCGCTCGACCCCAACCAGAACTAGTGACGTCACCTAGGACTAGCATATAGAGATACAAAGTGAGTTTGTGTACCTGCGGCGCGGCGGGGCGCGGTAGAATGGATGCCGTACGGTAGTGCGCTCGACCCCAACCAGAACTAGTGACGTCATCTAGGACTAGCATATAGAGATACAAAGTGAGTTTGTGTACCTGCGGCGCGGCGGGGCGCGGTAGAATGGATGCCGTACGGTAGTGCGCTCGACCCCAACCAGAACTAGTGACGTCACCTAGGACTAGCATATAGAGATACAAAGTGAGTTTGTGTACCTGCGGCGCGGCGGGGCGCGGTAGAATGGATGCCGTACGGTAGTGCGCTCGACCCCAACCAGAACTAGTGACGTCATCTAGGACTAGCATATAGAGATACAAAGTGAGTTTGTGTACCTGCGGCGCGGCGGGGCGCGGTAGAATGGATGCCGTACGGTAGTGCGCTCGACCCCAACCAGAACTAGTGACGTCATCTAGGACTAGCATATAGAGATACAAAGTGAGTTTGTGTACCTGCGGCGCGGCGGGGCGCGGTAGAATGGATGCCGTACGGTAGTGCGCTCGACCCCAACCAGAACTAGTGACGTCACCTAGGACTAGCATATAGAGATACAAAGTGAGTTTGTGTACCTGCGGCGCGGCGGGGCGCGGTAGAATGGATGCCGTACGGTAGTGCGCTCGACCCCAACCAGAACTAGTGACGTCACCTAGGACTAGCATATAGAGATACAAAGTGAGTTTGCCTGTTTGCGTTCTTGATATACGTTTGCGAAGTTCAATAAATATATATTTTTGCAATTTTGTTGCATTCGTTTTCAAGTATGATGCTTAAATTAGGTGTTAAGTAAAGGATGTGGTGACGGTGGTACTTCGAGATATGATCAGGCTTGCGGACTACACATCCAAGAAACTTGTTATAATCCAGTTTCCCCAAGAAAATAGTAAAAGAATACTTGTCTTGTCAAGTTGCCATTTGGTAAGTGTTCCAGTTTGTAATCAGAAATGTATCACCATAATTATTTTTGCTGCTCCATCGAGAGTTAGTGCTACAGATGTTATTTTAAACAACATTATTATTAAATACTATGTTACAATTTACTTAAAAGTATGTACAAAGACGAACTTACAGCCATTTCGGCTTTTTCTACCAACTAACGTTTGGGAGATTGAGACAGTATAAATAGATGGGATGCAATTCTAACCAATAAACTACATAAATACTATGTATACATAGACTACATTAATACTCATAATATATACTTATTATAGTAGATATACTCGTACTATCCATATATGACGATAATATATTATTGGGAAGTAGAAAATTGTGAAGATAAAATATATCGACGCAGACTCATAAAAAATAGCCTAAAATAGAAGAAAAAGCGATAGATAATCTTAATTGGCTCAGCCTGGTTCTAGTTGATACAATATAATATATAAATAATAATGCTGGAAGCGTTCATCATAAAAGCAAAAACGTTGTTATTGAAATGATTACATATCCCTGTACATTGTAGGTACTGATGAGACTTGACCAGAGCAGATATCTGGACATGTGTCGAGATGTGTCATCGTTATCTGGTGTTGACTCTCCTGTCACGTGACTGACAAAACTACTACAACTTGCACGATAATGAAAACTTAATTACTTACCTCTGGTAATACTGTTAAAATTGCGGTCACAACACATTTACTATAATTGTGGTATAATTTAATTAGCTTTACATTTTCGGTAACAAAATTATGTAAGTGTCACGTTTTAGTGGCGAGCGTGTGAGTGTCTCGCTCCCGGCAGACTCGCCTCAGACACTATTTTACAAAATCCCAAAACTTAAATCTTCATTTAGCAATTTGTGCGTTCATTTCCAAATCGTAATCGTAAATAACGGTGCAAGTGAGATTGTATGTGTGGGAGACCTGGAACTGATGATGTGGACCGACAGCTCGCAGTTAAAGGAACTTCAATAAATCGTAGGCATAAAAATCGATGAGTTGGCTTCCCAGCGTTCACTGCTCTATAGAGCGGTAGATATAGAAATATTCCCAACCTCAGAGATAGTGTCTGAGCCTCAGTGCAAGAATATACTTTCCTAAAACGATATGAGATTGAGCGGATCTATATTTAGAATACTTGTCTCCGACACCAAACAGTTTTTCTATTCACTCTCAGTACCATCGTTTTATTTCAATATTGTCTTATTCCAGTGAGCTAGAGATGTAGAGTCCCTCCCACGCGACTACAAACAGGTCGGGGGTGAGCAGCACTCCGCCCACTGCATTATATGAACTTGGCATTTACATATTATTTTTATTGTTTTGAATAATGATAAGTTTAGCTTTTTTTTTTTTTTTAACTGGTAGACAAATTTGGACCCCTGCTGTACAACATAGAGTTGTGATTGGTTCTATGATCTAAATAATGTATCATACCTAATTATATGATACCTATATTACTTATGTATAAATTAACCTTAAATTAACATAAATCACCGTCCAACCGGCAGGATATGCAGCAGGATTAGTTTTTTAAGTTTTATTATACATTATTATTATTATTAATAAAATTTGGTATATATTTGTATAGTTATATTTGTTTATATATTTGTATAGTTATATTTGTTTATATATTTGTATAGTTATATTTGTTTATATATTTGTATAGTTATATTTGTTTATATATTTGTATAGTTATATTTGTTTATATATTTGTATAGTTATATTTGTTTATATATTTGTATAGTTATATTTGTTTATATATTTGTATAGTTATATTTGTTTATATATTTTATACATATACTTATAACTTTTAAAATATGAATTCGACTAGTGACGATGACTCTTTTTATTCTATTGCAAGTAGCACATCTGGTGATTCCTTTTATGATGCTGAAGGTAGTTTGGATATCCTATTAAATAATGAATTATCCCTTTATAAGAAAAACTTTAACATATGCCACATAAATGCTCAAAGTGTGGCAGCGCATTATACCGATCTTTTATTTATTTATTTATTTATTTATTTAAAACTTTTTGCACTATGTACAAAGGCGGACCTAATGCCGCTAGACATTCTTACTCGGTCAACCTTAGGGACATTACGAACATGGTATGTGGGAGGTAGGTGCAAATATTTAAACAGGAAAATAGGTAAATAAAATTCTACTAAATCTAATACTAATACTTTATAATTATAAATAATATATATAATATAATAATGATAATAAGTAAATTCAAATTAATAATAATACATACATACATACATACAATATTACTTACAGTTGTTAGGAACTATTCAGGAAGTGTGTGAAGACCATTCTTTTAAACAGCATTCTGTTGGGCGCTTGTCGGATATTTAAGGGCAGGTTGTTCCACAGATTTGCGGCAACAACTGCAAATGAGTCGGACATAAAACTAGAGTGGTGAGATGGTATAGCAAGTACAGCGTTATGCGATGACCGCAACGACCTGTCGTGGAGAGAAGAGAGGAAGGAGAATTTGTTCTTGAGGTATTTCGGTGTCGCAGGTTCATTTAATACAGAAAAAAGCAGACAAAGAATTCGAAGGTTTCTGCGACAACGAATTGGTAGCCACTTCAACTTAGCTCGATACTCAGAGATGTGGTCGTATTTGCGCAAACCGTAGATAAAACGTATGCACGAGTTAAGCAAGCGATCCATTTTATTGAGCAACACCTCTGAGAGATCAACGCTACACACGTCGCCATAGTCGAGTAGGGGTAGGAGAAGGCTTTGGGCAAGGGTTATTTTAGCTTTTAACGGCAAAAAGTTTTTAAGTTTATTGAGAGAGTGCAAGGAAGAAAACAATTTACGACTTGTGTTAGTAACCTGAGCGGTCCAGCTTAGTTTGGAATCCAGATGTACACCTAGATTCTTCACTTCGCTGCAGTATGCAATCGGGACATTGTCAAACCGAACCGGGTCAATATTGTCAATGTCAACTTTACATAACTGTCGAGAGCTACCAATTATGATCGATTGACACTTGTTCGGGTTGACAACGACCCCGAAGCGTGTAGACCATAACTTGATATTATGAAGATCTGAGTTCAGCCAAGCTATTGCACTGTTTAGTGTGCTGATATCCGTCTGCACATAGAGCTGCAAGTCGTCGGCATACAGGTGGTAGGAACAATGAAGAGAAGAGGTGATGGCGTTAATAAATAAGGAAAATAGCAGAGGAGAGAGTATGCCACCTTGCGGGACGCCTGTAACCAGGCTACACCACCCTTTTTTTTTTTTATCTACTTTTACATCTCCACATTTAATTAATGCTATTCTTATATCTGAATCTTGGTTTAAACCTTCTTTATCTTCCACTTCTTATTCTCTTCCAGGGTATATTCTGATCAGGAACGATCGCATAGGCGCAACTGGAGGTGGCGTAGCCATATATCTACGCAAGGATCTGCCATACAAACTAATCTGTTCCTCACCAAACCAGTATTCGGCCTCCGCTGAATATTTATTTATAGAAGTACAGTCTCTGGGAAGTCGAATACTGGTAGGCGTAGTTTATTGCCCTCCATCTATAAACTACTTCTCTCACTTCGAAAGCGTTCTTGAGGAGGTGGTACCCCTTTATACTCATCACGTCATCATGGGCGATTTTAATACCTGTCTACTACATGATCAGGCTGGCAAATCCAGGGCATCTAAACTCCTTAATATTACTTCATCAGTCAATTTGTCTCCTCTGCCATCTGGTCCAACTCACCACTTAGCTACAACGTCTACTCTTCTTGATCTTATTTTCACTTCACGCCCTGATGTTGTTGCCAGCCATTTTTTTTTTTTTTTTTTTTTATTTATTGTTTAAGGACAACTTACAGCTAGATACATAAAATATATATAGAGTACATATGGGTAGGGTATGGCTATTGACAAGTTGCCACCGATAGGTAAAATTACATAATTAGGTGGTGCTCGCTGCAATAACAACACAAGTAAAATTAACCTAAACTTAAAACTAAGAACAATAAACTACATAACATAGAACAAATAAAACTAAAAAAAAAATAAAATTAAAAACAATTATACATAGATACCTAATAAAAACAATACAATAGAAAATGAAATAAACTAAACAATAAATTTACAATATATGTAAATATAATACTATTGATGAGAACCACTGGCGAAACGTTTTGTAAGAATGCGTCGTGTAGCTGTCGGAGATAATATAAATGGATCCAAGTCGTTGCAATAATCATTAACATAACTGCATGTCCTGCTTATGAACGAATTCTGTTGGTAGTTAGTTTTGGAGAATGGGACAAGAAATAATCTCCGTTCTCTGGACGACTTCGTAACCTGCAGCTTACAGAGATTAAGAAGACTGGGGCAGTCAATCCTGGAGGTAACTATCGAGAACAGGTATGACACGTCTGTGATAGTGCGACGTTCGGAGAGAGGCAAAAGGTGATGCCGTTTACATTTGTCTTCGTAACTTAGGTAGTTCTGACGAGTCTTACGACAAATGTATCGAAGGAATCGCCTTTGAATAGATTCAATACGAGATGAGTAAATTTTATACTTTGGGTTCCACACCTGAGATGCGTATTCAAGGTGGCTACGTACAAGTGTGCAATAAAGTATCTTTAGAGTCTTGACATTTTCAAACGTACGTCCCTGTCTAATTAGAAATCCCAGCGCCTTAGATGCCTTAGCAACTATGTGATCGATATGAGACTGGAAGAGTAGCTTACTATCGAGAATTATGCCGAGGTCCCTAATCTCGTTCGTTCTAGACAGTTGTAAGCCCTTTACATAATAAGTAAACATTAGAGGTATTGGTTTACGAGTGAAAGATATTACCTTGCACTTGCCAACATTAAGATCCAACTTATTCGCATCACAGTACCTATCTAGGCGCAAGAGATCAGACTGAAGCTCTTGGGAGTCCGCAGAACTATGGATAGATTTCAAGATTTTCATGTCATCTGCAAATAGAAGTATCATAGAATGATGAAAACAGGTATCAATATCTTGAATAAAGAGGATGAAGAGGAGCGGACCCAGTAGAGATCCTTGCGGGACTCCCGAGGGAATAGGTGACCAGTCCGACAGAAAACCACATGTAGCAACAGCTTGGGACCGATTGGTAACATACGAACTAAACCATCGAAACAGGTTACCATGTATGCCAGCGCTCATTAATTTATTTAGTAAGATTTGATGGTCAATTCTGTCAAATGCCTTGCTATAGTCGGTATAAATAATATCTACCTGGCCACCCCCCTCCATGCTAGTAGTTATGAATTCGTTAGATAGCAAGAGATTTGTGACAGTAGATCTGCCCTTGAGAAAGCCATGTTGATAATCGCTAAAGGAATGCTTAAGTGCAAAGTATGTTTGAGTGTAGACCAACCTCTCTAATATTTTAGCAAAAAGACAGAGTTTCGAGATTGGTCTATAGTTAGCGACAATATTTTTAGGACCTTGTTTATGAATAGGCGTCACAAAAGCAGATTTCCAAACTCCTGGAACAGAACCCTCAGCCAAAGAACGTCGAAAGAGCAAAGTTAATGGTAATGTCAAACTTTTGGCACAAGACCTAATAAACAGCGGAGGGATCCCGTCAGGACCAGCTGATTTATTTATGTCAATCTTATTTAGTAGTTTGTACACTTCAGATGCTAATATTTTAATATTGCCAATGCCAATTAAATTTGGATTAATTGCAGCCAAAGTAGAAGGGTTGGTATCGGCACCACCTTGTGAGCCTGACAAAAAAGTAGTGTGAAAGTAATTGGAAAACAAATTGCACACTTCCATACCTGTGGACGCAGACTGTGAGCCATAGTGCATTGTGGAAGGTATAGAGGATGACTTGTTCCTTTGTTTAATAAATGTCCAAAATACTTTGGGGTTGTCTGCAATACCACTCTCAACGCGTTTAATATAGTCCTTATATAGTTGCTTTTCCAATTCTCTGGCTCTTTCTCTCAGCAGATCAAAAGAGCGTTTATCAGACCGATTCCCATACACCTTAAACCTTCGATGATATTTATATTTCTCTTTAAGCATCTTTTTCAAAGCGTTACTGTACCAACAAGGAAAATTATTATTATTGCATTTCTTATTCGGGACATATTCATTACGCAAATCATACAATTGGTTATAAAAGTAATTTACAGAATTTTCAAATGATTTATTCCCAAACTGAAAATGCCAATCAACATCATTTAGTTTTTGTGAAATAGTATCATAGTCGGCTTTGTGATAAAAATACGACAACTTGGGCGCAACTTTGAGACAGTCATATAATACTTGTGTCGATTCAAAAATAAGTGCAGGATGGTGCATATTGGCGGGCACTAAAGGATCAGGACAGGGATTTATTAGTATTTCATTATTAGAAAATAATAAGTCCAGTATTCTACTGTTGCAATTGTAAATGTTATTAAATTGATTAAGGTTGCACGTATGGATTAGGTCAAAAAACTCTGTTTGGAATGGACCCACTATATTGGAGGGAGACAGCGAGCGATCGCTACATTCAGACCAGGTAACATTAGGTAAGTTAAAATCACCCACCACTACATATTTGTCCGATGGTAAGGAACTGATAATGGATAATAGCTTATTTCCAAAATTACTAAGCTGATTAGCAAAAGAATATCCTAAAGCTTGATTACACAAGTATAATACACACACGTTCAATTTATACTCAGCACGAGGCTTGAAGCATCGCAGTGAGAGCGTGACCCACAGGTCTTCCGCAGAAGAGTGCCACTCACATCTTTCCGCGGCCGCCAGCTGACGACGGACCGCAATCAGCACCCCGCCACCATAGGCCTGGCCCGTCGCCGCGTAGTTACGATCCCGACGGTAAACAATGTATCGGTCATCAAAAAATTCTTCATCTTTAATGCCGTCAATTAACCATGTCTCTGTTAAACATATCACGTCAAATATATTTAATAGCAAATTACGGCGAAAAGTATGAGACTTAGTTCTTAGCCCTTGTACATTTTGATAGTAAAACGTAAGCTTACTATTCATTAAAGAGTATATGTTTTTTAATTATCAAAAGTAGGTATAAATAAATATTAGGTATAGTAAATAGAAAATTATATGAAATAATTAATCTCCGTATTAATAAAATAACAAATAGATAGCTTGTACGTTTCAAAAAGTAGCTTACAATTAGTTGAACAGGTAAAAGGAGTACGTTCACACAAAATAATGTTTTATACAGTTTAGTTCTGTAAATAACAGTAATAAAATGCATTGTAATTAATATTTTTAGGTAAAATATTAATGTGGGTAGTTCATTAAAGTGTAAACAAGTGGCACAAGCAAGCAGACAAATTGAATAGATCCATTCATAAAAACCGACGCAATACAAAGAGCTCGGACGGCTGACATACAAAAGGGGCAATAAACCACCAAAGGTTCTCAAACTAAAAAATAATATTAATATAAAAATAAAAATAATTATACGATACATATCAATTAATAGAATATACGGTAAACAGATATATAGAATTAAACAATCTTCTTTAAATCCTTGTCTGTACGGATATCTATAATGGGGGATGTTGGTCCTTTCCTTGCCTTTATCTTCCCCTGACGAACCCAAACATACTGGAACCCCCGCTCCTTAGCCGCTTCCTTAGACTTTGAAAGTAACGATTTATTGTAAGCCGTCAAATGTTCGTTTATGAAGACACGTTCATTATGGTCAACTCCTTGCTCCTTTTTCCCACCACGATCTCGTCTATGCCTCGTACAAAGTGAGACCACCAAGATATCGCCCACCTACAGTAGTGATGCGTCACTATTCTCGCATAGACGTAACCAAGCTGCGAGAGGATGCAGCTCGTATTGATTGGAATTTATTACTAAGTGCTAATGATATTGAAGACATGGTCGACATATTCAATCGCGAGCTGCTCAAGTTATATGACGTTCATGCTCCACTGCGACCCACAAAATTAAAGCGGGCACCAGCTCCATGGATAACGGAGGATGTACGGATTGCAATGAAGAGACGAGACCGTGCGTACCGAAAGTATAGGCGTAATCGCTGTGATACTAACCTGTCAGCGTATAGGGTTGCAAGAAATCGCTGCAATCAAGTGTGCAGGATTGCTAAGCGTCACCACTTTTTTGAAAACATAAACAACAAATCTTCTTCAAAAATTTGGCAGTTTTTTAATTCGCTAGGACTGGGGCGCTGTCGCGGCCAGGTCAATCTTGGCTCTGTGACACCTGACCAACTTAACGCTCATTTCTCTGCTGCTCCAGTGCTGGACGGCATTTTAAAAACTAGTACCTTGGCCGAAATTGCCGAGATGTCCGTGCCTGATGACGTTGAACCATTTTACCTGGCAGAGGTTTCTAGTGATGAGATTTTTAAGACGATTACCTCAATTACTTCGAAAGCAGTAGGATGTGATTCCATCAGTCGTGTTATGATCATGACCATAATTGACCTCCTTTTACCTATTATATCTCACATTATAAATTTTTCCCTTACCGCTGGTCAATTTCCCTCTAAATGGCGTAAAGCCTACATTATCCCACTTCCTAAAATTTCTTCTCCTTCACTTCCTACCCATTTTCGACCTATATCTATATTACCTTTTTTATCGAAAGTCCTTGAGTCCGTTGTCCATAAACAGTTGTCCCTATTTCCAAGTGTTAATAATCTTTTAAACCCCTACCAATCCGGTTTCCGTCCTGGTCATAGCACAACTTCAGCTTTACTAAAAGTAACTGAAGACATCAGAAGAGGCATGGATGATTCCAAAGTAACAGTCCTTGTTTTAATTGACTTTACAAATGCCTTTAACACAGTAGATCCTGATTTGCTTATCGCTATACTGTCTCGTCTTAAAATCTCATCAGATGCTCTGTTATGGTTTTCTCAATATCTTCATGGTCGTCAGCAACAGGTACAGGTTGATCAGGGGTCATCAGAGTGGTGTGACTTGGACACGGGAGTGCCGCAAGGTGGCATTCTTTCCCCGTTACTGTTCTCATTATTTATCAATGCCATCACGTCACTTATTCATTGTCAATACCATCTGTATGCTGATGACTTGCAGCTCTATGTGCGGACAGATATCATCACCCTTAATAGTGCAATAGCTTGGCTTAACTCAGATCTTTGTAATATTAGCTCGTGGTCGAAACGCTTTGGAGTAGTTGTCAATCCGACCAAGTGTCAAGCAATTGTAATAGGGAGTTCTCGACAGCTATGTAAAGTTGATCTTAATAGCATTGACTCGGTTCGGCTTGACAACATTGCAATTCCGTTTAGTAGCGAAGTGAAGAATCTAGGCATTTACCTAGATTCCAACCTAAGTTGGACATCCCAGGTGACAAACACGAGCCGTAAAATTTTTGCTTCACTGCACTTTCTCAATAAACTCAAAAACTTTCTGCCGATAAAAGCTAAAATAACCCTGGTCCAAAGCCTTCTCCTTCCTCTCCTTGACTATGGTGACGTGTGCAGCGTTGATATCTCAGAGGTATTGCTTAACAAGATGGACCGGTTACTTAACGCATGTATCCGGTTCATCTATTGTTTACGTAAATATGATCATATCTCTGAGTATCGAGCTAAGTTAAAGTGGCTACCGATTCGGTGTCGCAGGAATCTTAGAGTACTCTGTTTACTTTTTTCTGTTCTTAATGAACCTGCGACGCCGAAATACCTCAAGGATGATTTTGCCTATCTTTCTTCGTTCCACGATAGATCTTTACGCTCCTCTCATAACTCTCTTCTTTCTATCCCTTCGCATAATTCTAGTTTCATTTCAAACTCGTTTGTCGTTGTCGCCACTAATTTGTGGAACAATTTGCCTCTTAGCATCAGGAAGGTAACCACCAGATCGCTATTTAAAAAAATGGTCTATTCGCATTTCCTATCGCAATAAAGCTAGTATATTATTATGTATGTATGTAGGTTTATACGGGTATATAAGTATGTATTAGTACGTAGTATATTATATATTTATACATCTAGTTAGTTATTAAATATTTTTTTATTTTTTTTTATTATCCTTTATTTTTGCACCTACTTTTCAGTAAAGTGTTTAAAGTTATCCCAATGGTTGGCTATGATAAAATGTCTTGCGGCATTAAAGCCCGCCTTTGTCTTTGTGCAATAAAGTATTAAATAAATAAATAAATAACCCTCAGATGTATGTTCATTACGATTGTATCCGTTTGAGAGGTAGTTAGATAGACAGTTCTGTCCTGTTGCCTAAGCTTTAATATTTCATACATTTTGTGGAACGAATAACAATGTTAAAAGTTAGTAACTTTGCCAGTATTTAGTCTATAAACGTGTTTCTCAAAAGATTGCTATCTTTTTCTCACGTCTAATTTCAGAGATAATTTATGTAAGATTTTTGGTAGAATTTAATCCAGAGATAAGGCGAAGCACACAAAGTTATCGCGGAACAAACATCCAGCCGCGGCGGCTTCGGGGATCTTATCTGGAGCCTGGACAGGGGGGGGTCAGCGAGGGTCACGGCATCAGTACTATCCGATAAAAAGTATCACAAAAAAAAACCGAAAAGAATCTAAAAAGTTGACCGCTGAACTAGCACTATTCAAATAAATTCATAATAGTCTATCACTAAACAAATAATAAATTCTAATTGTTTCATTAAACACTTTTTTTTTTAAACACAATATTGGTATCATAAAATTCCTTCGTAACCCCCCCCACTCCCACAAACAAGCTGCTCCTTACCAACTAATTTATGTCTCCCACACACGAACTCCCCACACGATTAACATCCTTCTCACGATGTGACACGGTGCAGTCTCGTGTGTGACGTAACATAGCGATCATGCCCACGACGTACATTACTGGTTTTGAATAGCTCTTTAGAGTAAACTACAAGACAGAAACATCGATGCATGTACCCGTGTGCTTTTTCACTAAAATGAAGCTCACGTAAGTATGACAACAGCGAGTGTTACAAATTGCTTAGTCTTATTTTTTAAATTACAATGTAGCGAATGAGTGAGTGACGTCACTTGTGTTTTATATACGTTTTCCAGAAATATAAGTGACGTATTAAACTCCATGTGCTTAGCGGCTACTAGCAGTACTTTTCTTTCAGAGTATAGTATCGATGTGGTTACATACCTACTCGTATTTCGTCATTTTGATGTAAGCTCAGTTCTGGCCGTAAAGATTATAATATTCATTGTGTTTCTCAGTATCACGCCAATCTTTGTTAAACATTCTTTTGATTTTGAAAAGGAGGGGAGTTATGAAGATAACTATTGTTAAGAAGGTGGTTAACACTCTTAACAACACCATTTTTGATAGCCAAGAATGTTAATTTCATCAAGACTTAGCATGGGTCATAAAGCTCGATTCACAAATGGAACGTTTTTGAGCTGAAAAATGGCCGACATCTAGTCCCGATCTTAATCCATTTGATTATGAATTATGGTCTCTTTTAGTGAATATGGCATACTCTAAATTTGGAGTCTCTAAAACATTCCATAAGATCGGCAGTAACTAATTTCCCATGAAGAAAGTTCGTGTTTTAAGCGATAACTTTAAAGGAGTGTATGGAGCCAATAGGGATCATTTTCAATGAGCTTCAAATTTTCAAAGTGCTTTTATATTGGTATTAATGTATATTCTGACGCACACTGCACTAATAAATGTTATATGTATTAGATAAAATAATGTTACTTTGTAACAATATTTATGGCAAGACTAGGTAGTAAGTACCTAAGTGACTATTCAGACAATTTAACGGTTGTCGATATAGAAATAGTATAGGGTCTGGTCGTTATGTCCAGATCTGGGAACAGGTAGCTAGTTCGGCACACTAACGGACGAGACGTGACACATACAATCGTCTGAGCTCCTGCTCCGTACTTAGGTACTACATAACGCATGCAATTCCTTCAAGGGGGGGGGGGGGGGGGGCTTGACCTGTTGGCGTGAGGTCGTGGACAGAGAAAAGATTCTTAAATGTAGACACTGTAGTCGAGCAGCATTTACAGAACAAATTCTATCACTTCGGTATTCCTCTATTTTGGAAACTTTTTCTGTAATAATATTCGTAGTACATATTTTTTTTGTTTTGTGTGACATGAAATTTGACCTCTATTTCACAAGTATTTAATTTTAATAGTTTCGAAAATTGTTTGTAATTTTGTTCAGTATCGTTGAAGGATCAATCCTTACTAATATTATAACTGCGATAGTAACTCTGCCTGTCGTGTGTTACGCAATCACGCCTAAACTACTGAACCAATTTAAATTAAATTTGGTGCAGAGATAGTGTAGGCCACTTTATCCTTACTAATCATTATTCAATTATTTAAGAATTATTCGTAAATGCGAAAATAACTATCTGTCTGTGTGTTACGCAATCACACCTAAACTTCTCAACCAATTTTAATGAAATTTGGTACAGAGCTTGTTATTTATAAGTAAGAAATCCTTATAGTGTCGTCTAAGTTGGTTCAAAATTTCAATCGACATTTAGATTGTTTCATTTAATGTAGCAATACTATTTGTGAACTAAGGCTGTTTCCTCTAACGGAGCAATACTATTTGTGAACTAATACTGTTTCCTCTAACAGAGCAATACTATTTGTGAACTAATACTGTTTCCTCTAACAGAGCAATACAATTTGTGAACTAAGACTGTTTCCTCTAACGGAGCAATACTATTTGTGAACTAATACTGTTTCCTCTAACAGAGCAGTACTATTTGTGAACTAATACTGTTTCCTCTAACAGAACAATACAATTTGTGAACTAAGACTGTTTCCTCTAACGGAGCAATACTATTTGTGAACTAATACTGTTTCCTCTAACAGAGCAATACTATTTGTGAACTAAGACTGTTTCCTCTAACGGAGCAATACAATTTGTGAACTAAGACTGTTTCCTCTAACGGAGCAATACTATTTGTGAACTAAGACTGTTTCCTCTAACGGAGCAATACTATTTGTGAACTAAGACTGTTTCCTCTAACGGAGCAATACAATTTGTGAACTAAGATTGTTTCCTTTAGCGGAGCAATACTATTTGTGAACTAATACTGTTTCCTCTAACAGAGCAATACTATTTGTGAACTAATACTGTTTCCTCTAACAGAGCAATACAATTTGTGAACTAAGACTGTTTCCTCTAACGGAGCAATACTATTTGTGAACTAATACTGTTTCCTCTAACAGAGCAATACTATTTGTGAACTAATACTGTTTCCTCTAACGGAGCAATACAATTTGTGAACTAAGACTGTTTCCTCTAACGGAGCAATACTATTTGTGAACTAATACTGTTTCCTCTAACAGAGAAATACTATTTGTGAACTAATACTGTTTCCTCTAACAGAGCAATACAATTTGTGAACTAAGACTGTTTCCTCTAACGGAGCAATACTATTTGTGAACTAATACTGTTTCCTCTAACAGAGCAATACTATTTGTGAACTAATACTGTTTCCTCTAACAGAGCAATACAATTTGTGAACTAAGACTGTTTCCTCTAACGGAGCAATACTATTTGTGAACTAATACTGTTTCCTCTAACGGAGCAATACTATTTGTGAACTAATACTGTTTCCTCTAACAGAGCAATACAATTTGTGAACTAAGACTGTTTCCTCTAACGGAGCAATACTATTTGTTCGATATTTCGTTAATTGAGTCGTTTGATTTGAATATTCGCGGTAACGCCTTTGTGCGCCGGCTCACTTTGCGTCGATGACGTTCCATCGTCTCGACGCCCTCTAGCAGTAACTAGCGGACTATGCTTGGTGCACTTACGGTTAATGACGTTTCCGCCAAAAAACAACGCTCTCTGTCGTGAGAGTCGAAGCGCGGTCGCCGGTCGAAGCATATCGTTGCTCCCAAAATTAAATCGTATTTTATTCGCTGTGATTGTGTCGTGGACCTGCAGTAATTTCGGCTGTGATCCTCATCATCATCATCATCCATTTCGCGACCCGTCGGCTATCAAAACCACCAAGGAATTCGGTCACCAGTTCGAGACCCGGAATAAAGGTTAGTTGCTGCTAATTTCATTTCTTTCGCTCAATTTCGGAGTATTTTCACCAGCGCCTAGTCGTTTCCCGTTCACTATTTGTGAACTAATACTGTTTCCTCTAACAGAGCAATACTATTTGTGAACTAAGACTGTTTCCTCTCACGGAGCAATACAATTTGTGAACTAAGATTGTTTCCTCTAACGGAGCAATACTATTTGTGAACTAAGATTGTTTCCTCTCACTGAGCAATACAATTTGTGAACTAAGATTGTTTCCTTTAGCGGAGCAATACAATTTGTGAACTAAGATTGTTTCCTTCAGCGGAGCAATACAATTTGTGAACTAAGACTGTTTCCTCTAACGGAGCAATACTATTTGTGAACTAAGACTGTTTCCTCTAACGGAGCAATACAATTTGTGAACTAAGACTGTTTCCTCTAACGGAGCAATACTATTTGTGAACTAAGACTGTTTCCTCTAACGGAGCAATACAATTTGTGAACTAAGACTGTTTCCTCTAACGGAGCAATACTATTTGTGAACTAAGACTGTTTCCTCTAACGGAGCAATACAATTTGTGAACTAAGACTGTTTCCTCTAACGGAGCAATACTATTTGTGAACTAATACTGTTTCCTCTAACGGAGCAATACTATTTGTGAACTAATACTGTTTCCTCTAACAGAGCAATACAATTTGTGAACTAAGACTGTTTCCTCTAACGGAGCAATACTATTTGTGAACTAATACTGTTTCCTCTAACGGAGCAATACTATTTGTGAACTAATACTGTTTCCTCTAACAGAGCAATACAATTTGTGAACTAAGACTGTTTCCTCTAACGGAGCAATACTATTTGTGAACTAATACTGTTTCCTCTAACAGAGCAATACAATTTGTGAACTAAGATTGTTTCCTCTAACGGAGCAATACTATTTGTGAACTAAGATTGTTTCCTCTCACTGAGCAATACAATTTGTGAACTAAGATTGTTTCCTTTAGCGGAGCAATACAATTTGTGAACTAAGATTGTTTCCTTCAGCGGAGCAATACAATTTGTGAACTAAGACTGTTTCCTCTAACGGAGCAATACAATTTGTGAACTAAGACTGTTTCCTCTAATGGAGCAATACAATTTGTGAACTAAGACTGTTTCCTCTAACGGAGCAATACAATTTGTGAACTAAGACTGTTTCCTCTAACGGAGCAATACTATTTGTGAACTAAGACTGTTTCCTCTAACGGAGCAATACAATTTGTGAACTAAGACTGTTTCCTCTAACGGAGCAATACTATTTGTGAACTAAGACTGTTTCCTCTAACGGAGCAATACAATTTGTGAACTAAGACTGTTTCCTCTAACGGAGCAATACTATTTGTGAACTAATACTGTTTCCTCTAACGGAGCAATACAATTTGTGAACTAAGACTGTTTCCTCTAACGGAGCAATACTATTTGTGAACTAAGACTGTTTCCTCTAACGGAGCAATACTATTTGTGAACTAAGACTGTTTCCTCTAACGGAGCAATACAATTTGTGAACTAAGATTGTTTCCTTTAGCGGAGTAATACAATTTGTCAAGTAAGGTTCTTCAGCAATAACCTTACGAGTTATTAATCGCGGACAGTGAAAAGTTAATCGTTCACTATCAGTTTTGCATCGACATTGACATCTACTAGATCTATAATATGACCGGGACCATTGGTTTCAGTTAATACAATCAATTAATAACCTCCGATAGTTACACGAACTATCAGTAGTGCAGTACAGTAGTGGAATACTCATTTGATTGACACGTATGAAAACAAATATAAAAGCAAACTACTTTAGCTTCGTTCGTTCGTTGACAAATAGTGCTGAGATCCTGAATGAGAACTGACGACAAACTGATAACAATAGCAATCCAGTCAGGTCAGCAAGAGCGTCCGCCAGTCAGGTCAGCAAGGGCGTCCGCCAGTCAGGTCAGCAAGGGCGTCCGCCAGTCAGGTCAGCAAGGGCGTCCGCCAGTCAGGTCACCCAACTGGAGCTCGACGTAATTGTTATTCGTGGGAAATATGAAGTTATAGACCGGTAGTGGATATCTGAGTGCAGGTTGTGGGTATTTGTAGGAGCGGCGGCGGCGGTGGGCGGAGTGGCGCCGACAGTGAAGGGAGACCTGCCCGCCGAGCTGCCCTCACCGAGCGCTACTATGCCGGACACACCACTTGCGACATTTTTAAACTTTAACACAACTGATGACAACTAACGACAGTAAACAGCCATTGCGGTGCGCGACATGCTGATCATGGCATAGAAGTTTAAGCGCAAAGAAGTCCAATGAGTAAGCTGCTATCAAAATACCTTAGTAACCTTAGCTTTAGGAAATTACAGTGAACCGATATTGTTTTAAAAACAGGAATCAGCGAGGACAACTCAACATAGCACATTTACAAATTACGTGCGTGAATGTGTTGTCCGGGCAAGTTGTCTGTAAACATGATATCGAGAGTCCCCTGAACTCGACTCGATCTGAGAGCAACCCGTATTTGATCAGATGAGTAAACATAGTGTCGCCGGCGCCGGACTAGCTGCACTCCATACCAGACCACATACTAACGCATCGTTCTAATTGAACGCGACTACGCGAGCATCGCGCGAACTAGCGATGCGACCACCGCGGAGCTCGTGTTGGGCACTCCGCTGCTCAACGCGACCACAGTTAGGACACCTTCCGACATAATATCTTCGCACGAATAGATTTCAAACAATTTAGTCGTGCGATAACATCTTTTCGTCATTTAGATCGTGCGATGACCGCGTTCAATTAGGACGACGCCTAATCCTTATCTTACGATATCTAACTGTAAAGAATCCTTAATAATATCTAATAAGATCCGCCGGTTGGGTAGAACATTATTTCATCCACGCACTGTCTCACCTGATAATTGTCTTAAATGTCCAGCGACAATTTGTCTTTGCTAATGTCTCTTTTTTATTCAAGTTATTTTTTTAGATCAAGAGAAATACGAAGACATAAAATTTGCGTTACAAGTCTTGTCTACGAATCGTTGGAATATGACACAGAACCTCTTGCGTTTGGAATTGTGGCCATTTACTTAGAATTGAATGTTTCCACATATCTATGCGTTTAGTTTTAGTTGACACTGATATTGTCACTCATGTTTGACAGATAACGCGTGGCCTACATTGTTACGAGGGAGTGAGACACTATCTCGGACTAATCCTATCGCCTTCAACTTATCTACGTCAAAACAAATCTATTTATCCATTTCAATTTTAAATCCACACGACATCTACAAAAATACTATTTAACAGAATGCTTTTGTTGGCTATGGAAATAAAGTAAAGTAAATAAGGTAATGTATCCTTCTAAACAAACCTGCGAGCCACAAATTGAAAGAATCATAACAACGCATCTTGTCAAGGTCCTTCTAAACAAACCTGCGAGCCACAAATTGAAAGAATCATAACAACGCATCTTGTCAAGGTCCTTCTAAACAAACCTGCGAGCCACAAATTGAAAGAATCATAACAACGCATCTTGTCAAGGTCCTTCTAAACAAACCTGCGAGCCACAAATCGAAAGAATCATAACAACGCATCTTGTCAAGGTCCTTCTAAACAAACCTGCGAGCCACAAATTGAAAGAATCATAACAACGCATCTTGTCAAGGTCCTTCTAAACAAACCTGCGAGCCACAAATTGAAAGAATCATAACAACGCATCTTGTCAAGGTCCTTCTAAACAAACCTGCGAGCCACAAATCGAAAGAATCATAACAACGCATCTTGTCAAGGTCCTTCTAAACAAACCTGCGAGCCACAAATCGAAAGAATCATAACAACGCATCTTGTCAAGGTCCTTCTAAACAAACCTGCGAGCCACAAATTGAAAGAATCATAACAACGCATCTTGTCAAGGTCCTTCTAAACAAACCTGCGAGCCACAAATCGAAAGAATCATAACAACGCATCTTGTCAAGGTCCTTCTAAACAAACCTGCGAGCCACAAATTGAAAGAATCATAACAACGCATCTTGTCAAGGTCCTTCTAAACAAACCTGCGAGCCACAAATTGAAAGAATCATAACAACGCATCATGTCAAGGTCCTTCTAAACAAACCTGCGAGCCACAAATCGAAAGAATCATAACAACGCATCTTGTCAAGGTCCTTCTAAACAAACCTGCGAGCCACAAATCGAAAGAATCATAACAACGCATCTTGTCAAGGTCCTTCTAAACAAACCTGCGAGCCACAAATTGAAAGAATCATAACAACGCATCTTGTCAAGGTCCTTCTAAACAAACCTGCGAGCCACAAATCGAAAGAATCATAACAACGCATCTTGTCAAGGTCCTTCTAAACAAACCTGCGAGCCACAAATCGAAAGAATCATAACAACGCATCTTGTCAAGGTCCTTCTAAACAAACCTGCGAGCCACAAATTGAAAGAATCATAACAACGCATCTTGTCAAGGTCCTTCTAAACAAACCTGCGAGCCACAAATTGAAAGAATCATAACAACGCATCTTGTCAAGGTCCTTCTAAACAAACCTGCGAGCCACAAATTGAAAGAATCATAACAACGCATCTTGTCAAGGTCCTTCTAAACAAACCTGCGAGCCACAAATTGAAAGAATCATAACAACGCATCTTGTCAAGGTCGAGGGAGATCATTGGTATAACGTTCCCATGTCAGCCATTGAAATTATACTCTACGTGAACCATATGAATATTTAAAAAATAAACTTCAATTTGTTTTAAATATAATTTCACACATAAAAATTGAACTAAACTCATAAAATAATTTAACTTTAACATAAAATTATCTAGAAATAAGGAACGTTCTAGATTAGATAGATGTTCTCGAATGCAGTAGAGACGTATAGAATCAACTTGAGAGATAAATGGGAGTTGTGCACTTTCTTTCAGACGATTCAGAGAAATAATTATTTTAGCTTTATCTTCCTGTCCAGTAACTGGTTGGGATTCTGTCCGCGCGAGGTCGGAGAGAGGTCGCGGTCGCCCACGCCGCCGCCCACCCCGACCCCGGACCAGGTCGTTATCATACAAGTCATCAACAATGCTGGATTTTATAGTTTATTACGTCCAGCACGAGGCTGCTTGCTGGCCCTACACAATCTTAGGAAAAGCCGATCTCGTGTGAGCTATGGATGGAATATATTTTTATATAAATAAATAAATGTGGTGACACAGTACGGGCTACACCACCACAACAATTGACCTCCTCCAAATATATATCATTCTTTCGCATTGTAGAATAGTATTAGTTTAGGTAACATTGAAGAAGAAGAACTTGATAAAGATGAAACTGTTACAACAACCTTATCAATGTCATTTAGGATTCATTAAACAAAATTTATTATGTTGATGTCGCACAATTTGATTTTTAGCAAAAAAGAAGTGAATGTGAGTAAATGTGAGCCCTGGGGGGCTAAGGAGTGGTGCCACCGGGACCAGGGGGGTCTACTCTCTAACTTATATATGAATCTCATCTATGTTGGCCTCGAAGATATTCAGCGAGCAAATGTGCAAACTATTCAATGACAACATTCTCTAAATTAATTTGCACGATGCAATGAATGTTGTTTGGGTTCTGTTACATATAATTAGGTCCAAGTTTGCCGATGAGATTTAGACACACAGTATTGAATGTAAGAATCAATACTGTATCGAAACTATCTTCCAAATCGTAGCGATACTTTTACAGATTCCCTAATCTCATCACTATCATTTTGACGGAACCAAAATTAAAATAGTCTATTTTCTGACTGACGACGAAGGAACATGCTGACAATCCAGGAACATGCTGACACTTCCACATTTGATAAAATTATAACATACAAAATAGAACATTACTTATAGGAATTTATGCTTTGTTTTGTTTAACTTATTTAAATAATTTAATAGTTTGACTTTGACATTTACAAACAGTATAAAATAATTACAATATAAATTAAAACTACTTAAAAGTAAAAATTAAAATAAATATAAACTAAACCTAAAAAGAAGAGTGAACGCGGGAAATAGTGTTAATGGGGCCCTGGGGTCACTGATCGCCAGTCGGAATGTCAGTGATAAAGCTCGACTCGCCATACACAATGCCATGCTGGTACCAACACTTATGTATGGAAGCGAGACGTGGATATGTCAGAATACGCATGAGAGTAGAGTTAATGCAGTAGAAATGAGGTCTTTACGTCGGATATGCGGCGTAACTTTGATGGACCGTATACGTAATAACGAAATAGGTATAAAAGAAAGCATAGGTACAAAAATAAAGAAAGGCATGCTCCGATGGTTCGGGCATGTCGAAAGGATGAGCGAAGAGAGATTGACGAACCAGATACATAATGCGAAAGTTGTGGGTAAAAGAGTTGCCTATCATGATCAAATAAATAAAACATTAGCTGAAGGTGAATTAAAAAGCCATCGAAACAAGAGGGCATGTATGAAGAGGTTGATGAATGTCGAAGAAGCGAAAGAGGTATGTCGTGATCGTGACAAGTGGCGCTCAATTGTCTCTGCCTACCCCGCAAGGGATTTGGCGTGAAGATATGTATGTATGTATGTATATGTGTAATCCTAATAAAAAATAAACTGTAAGTAAAAAATGTCCTCTAGAGACGACCCTTCAGTCATAGTCCCAAGAAGACTGGCAACATTTCCCCTCTGTATAGCTAAGCTAATACGTTGGCAGAAATAATTGCCAGCCTTCCTGTCTCCAGACTTCTCCGTTAGCCGTTTGGACAACTCCTTGGCCAGACGCTTGGCTGAGTGTCCCCATGGGCCAATCGTCTCGACCCCAAACGGCGCAAATTCGTAACCTGTACTGAGGTTGGCGTATTTGCGCAGCTTGAGGTTCTCAGCAGAAACCGCCGCACTTCCCGCGCTTGACGAGGTCGCCTGGATGTGTGATGGAACTAATGTGTCTACACATGTCGCATCCCACACCAGGGACCTGCCAAGTTTCCACGGCCCAACGGTCATGCCGTCGGGTCTTTTGCCATCGCTCCGCGCGATCCCAGAGGGTTCTAGGATCGCGGGTACTCCAGCAGTGACAAAAGCCCTTCGAATGATGTCGTTCAAAGCAGCGTGACGAGGAATGCGGCCAGCACTTCTAGCAAGAAAGCCCATGGTGTCCGAAATGTTCCACGGGCTCTCCACACCGACACTGGTGCGGGTGGACAGTCCGGGCTCCGAGACGAAGGGACATCGCCATGGTCAGTGTATTTCGATCAAGGAGTGTGCCAACCGATGCTGAGGGAAATGCCTGCAACCAGAGACCCGACTCCCTAGTGGAAACGGCCATGAGGCGAGCCCGCTCTCTCGTGTTACTGGAAGATAAAATATCGTCCAGTACCAGTTTGCAGAGCGGCTCGTCCCATAGTCGTTGAAATTTTGTTAAATTTGGAACAGATTTATTGGGGCATGTTACTGACCAGGCATCTCTGGCATCTGACAAGTACGACGGCTCAACGGAACCCAAGGATGGGTTTGTGATTTTCTCGTAGAGCTCGACAGTACTATGTACAGACGACAGAAACGCTGGCAGTGCTACACTAGAAATTTTGCGAGTTCCCAGACCTCCGAACCGAATCGGTAGTGAAGCTTGGGCCCAAATACGGTCATTCATGGGGCAATTTAGAATTTTAATTAGTGAATTTTGCAACAGTTTATCTAGTAAAAGAAGTTCGTCCGGAAATTTCCAAAGTTGTGAGCAGCGGAGTACATAAGTAAATTTGGGTGCAAACAAACAAAATCGGATGATACTATACTTTGACATTTAAATTAATATACCTATATCTGTATGCCTAAAGTAAGAGCGATAACGAACGAACTAACTGTCAATTGTCAATTTTATGTACCCATAGGTACGTAAGCATGGATATACCTATATCTGTATGCCTAAAGTAAGAGCGATAACGAACGAACTAACTGTCAATTGTCAATTTTATGTACCCATAGGTACGTAAGCATGGATATACCTATATCTGTATGCCTAAAGTAAGAGCGATAACGAACGAACTAACTGTCAATTGTCAATTTTATGTACCCATAGGTACGTAAGCATGGATATACCTATATCTGTATGCCTAAAGTAAGAGCGATAACGAACGAACTAACTGTCAATTGTCAATTTTATGTACCCATAGGTACGTAAGCATGGATATACCTATATCTGTATGCCTAAAGTAAGAGCGATAACGAACGAACTAACTGTCAATTGTCAATTTTATGTACCCATAGTGTTGTAGTTACTGGCAATAACACAATTGTATTCAATTTATATTTCATAAGTACTTAGTGTCATAAGTATTTAGTACAATATGTCAATCTTGTTTATAATTGACTTTCAATAAAACTATAAACCGTGAAACACTTCTTTCCCTTTCCCAACAAGGGTTATGGGCCCAGAACAATAAAAGTTGGATATAAGAAAAGGAGGAGAAGATCCAGTATCGTCAGGAACAAAAGAATCGTCGATATTGTGTTCTACTGTGTTTATGCAAAAGGGTTTTATTTTTTGCTAGTCAAAAATGGAAGGAGACCATTCCAGTGCAAGGTACGGTGGTAGTACTTCTCTCGGCAATATAAAAGTGCTGACGGGTAAAGAAGGTTACGTTACCTGGAAATTTCAAATTAAAATGTACCTAATGCACGAAGGTCTTTGGCCTGCTGTTGTTGGTTATCCGCAAGGAGACAACACACCTCCTGCCGAAAGGGAGCGTCGGGACGTGAAGGCTATGACGTCCATGTGTTTAACACTACTACAAGGGGCGATTACACAAGTCAGGGGCTGTAATACTGCTGCTGAGGTTTGGGAAGCGTTAAATAAGGCATACGAAAATAAAGGTATGGGCAGACGTTTGGCTTTAGAAAGGAAGTTATATAGAATGGAACTGTCACAATTTAGTAACGTCGAACAATATATTAATGCTATTCTGGAGATATCACAATATCTTGCTGACATTAATAAGGTGATAGAAGATGCTTCAATTGCTGCTATTATTCTTGGAGGACTGTCAAAGAAATATGAACCAATGATTATGGCATTAGAAAACTCTAACATTGTGATTACGACAGACCTAGTAAAGAGTAAACTCCTGAGTGAGCAGAGTAGTTATAATGATGAAGCGAATACTGATTCAGTTCTGGTAACTAGTGAAAAACGTATTATTTGCTTTAGATGCAAAAAACCAGGCCATAAGAGACCAGATTGCCCAGGTTATAAGCCTAAACAGAAGACCAGCGATGTTCAACGAAATAAAAGTGATGCTCATCGTAACATGGTGTCTGCGTTAGGGACTGGTGCAACTGAACCAAATGTGTGGTATGTGGACTCTGGCGCTACCGCTCATATGACGTCGCGTAGAGACTGGTTGTGTAATTATAAGACAAGTGACTCTGGTACCGAGGTAACCTTAGCAAATAATGATGTAATTCTTACACAGGGGAAAGGTAATGTAAATATTGTAAATAATAAGGCAATAGATACTATTTCCGATGTGTTATATGTACCGAATTTACGAACGAATTTAATTTCTGTAAATAAGGCTGTACAAAATAATTTAGTAGTAATTTTTAGTGATAAAGGCTGTTCTTTTCTACGCAAAGATAAATTTAACTATAAAATGCTTAAAAATGAGGTTATTCATGCAACATGTGAGGAAGGGCTTTATAAGTTACAGTGTCAAGTAAATAATAATGATATTGAACAAGTCCTCGCTGTAAGTTGTACAAATTTTAATCTGTGGCATCGTCGTTTAGGTCATCTTTGTAGAATTGGTATGGATTACTTGAAAAGATCCAAAGTCGGAGTAGATTTTACTACAGTTGATAAAGGTATGTGCATTCCATGCTTAGAAGGAAAACAGACACGTCAAAAGTTTAAGCCTATAAAGTATCCTAAAGGGAGTGGGATTCTAGATTTGATCCATTCTGATGTTAGCGGTCCTTTTAGTATTGAGTCTTTTAATGGTTGTAAATATTTATTAATATTCGTGGATGATTATTCCAGAATGGTATTTGTTGATTTCATGGTGTCAAAAGTTGAAGTCAAGAATAAATTTATTGAATTCCAAAAGCGGGTGGAGAGAGAAACAGGATGTAAGGTAAAATCCCTAAGAACGGATAACGGTACTGAATACGTTAACGGTGAGTTTAATAAATATTTAAAAGAACAGGGTATACATCATCAAACGACTGTTCCTCATACTCCTCAGCAGAATGGAGTCGCTGAGAGAACTATAAGATCTCTGATTGAAAAAGCTCGGACGATGATACAAGAAGCATCGTTGTCAAAAGCTTACTGGCAAGATGCAGTTGATACTGCTGGTTATTTAAAAAAATAGATCGCCACATCGAGCCTTATGTGACGGAGTTACACCATATGAAAAATGGCATGGTCGTAAACCTGATTTGTCATATTTGAAGGTATTTGGTTGTAGGTCTTTCGTTCGTGTACATGATTGCGATAGACAAAAATGGGACGCAAAGAGCAAGCAACATATTTTTGTGGGTTACTGCGTAAATGCAAAAGCTTATAAGTTTCGTGATTGTAAATATCCTAGGAAGTGTATAAAAGCTCGGGATGTTGTATTTTTCGAAAATTGTTTTACAGATGAACAATTAGCTCAGAAGGATAGTGAAGAGGTTGAAATGACGTTATCACGTGATACTTGCGAACAAGATGTTCACACATTGCCTGTCGCCTCTACTTCACAAGCGGTTGATGACGAGTTGTCAGAAGCTGAAGTAAGTGAGGAGCAGTTGAATGAAGTAAGTAATGTTGTGAGGCGATATCCACAACGTGATAGGGTGAGCACTAGACGTTATCCTGAATATAATAATATATGTAGTGCTATTCCTGATACGAATGAACCCTCTTCATATAAAGATGCCGTACATGCTGATAATCCTGATAAAAATAAATGGATTGAGGCAATGGATAATGAGTTTAATTCGTTAAATGGAAACAACACCTGGGAGCTTGTACGTAAGACTAATCAAAAGGTACTTCCGTGTCGATGGATTTATAAAATAAAGCGAGATGCAGATGGTAATATCCAACGCTATAAAGCTAGATTGGTAGTTAAAGGTTATAATCAACGCTATGGAGTTGATTATGATGAAACTTTTTCAGCAGTTGTACATAATAGTAGTTTAAAAATGCTTTTTGCTTTAGCTGCGAAATTGGATTTACATATGTCTCATATCGATATAAATACTGCTTTTCTGTATGGAGATCTAGAAGAAGAGGTCTACATGTCACAACCGGAAGGTTTCATTGAAGGAGAAAATATGATTTGTCGATTAGCTAAGTCACTCTATGGACTAAAACAGGCCGCTAGATGCTGGAATAAAAAGCTGCATAGTGTGCTTATTTCTCTAGGTTTGAATCGATCTAAAAACGAGCCGTGTTTATATTTTAGAATCGATTCTGAATATTTTTTAGTTTTGGCTGTGTATGTCGATGACATTATCATTTTTAGTAAAAATAAAAATGACGTAAAATCATTGATTACCAATTTGTCAAAGTCATTTGATTTAAAGGATCTAGGAGAATTAAAATATTGTTTGGGATTGCAAATAAATAGTCTAAATAGTGGTGAAATTAGAATTAGCCAAAAGAAGTATATTTTAGATTTACTTGAAAAGTATAATATGAGTGAATGTAAGGCTATTTCCACACCAATGGAATGTGATTTTATAAAACAGACTGAAGAATGCTGCGATAGTGTCGATGTTCCTTATCAGAGTTTGATAGGAAGTTTGATGCATTTGGCTGTAAATACACGGCCGGATATTAGTTATTCGATTGGATATCTAAGTCAGTTTAATACAAAATTCAATGAATCGCATTGGAAAGCATTAAAACGCGTATTGCGATACTTACAAGGTACGTTGGATTATTGTCTTGTGTATAGGAAGAATGGTTCGAATCTGCATGGTTATGTTGATGCCGATTGGGCTAATGCTGTTGATAGACGTTCTTATACAGGTTGTTTGTTTAAACTTGCAGACGGGCCTATTTATTGGGAATGTAAAAAACAACCTACTATTGCGTTGTCTTCAACTGAGGCGGAGTATATGGCGCTTACCTCAGGTGCTAAAGAAGCTTTGTTCCTGCGTCGTGTCTTGGCAGAACTTACAGGGCAGTTGGAATCTGTGGTTTTATATAATGACAACCAAAGCTCTATAAGGTTAGCTCAAAATCCCATTCAGCACAACAGAACTAAACATATTGACATAAAATATCATTTTATTCGTGAGAAAATTGAGGATAAGTCAATTAATGTTATGTATAAATGTTCAGAACAAATGGAAGCTGACATTTTAACTAAAGCACTTCCTCGCATTAAGCATATTAGGTGTGCAGTAAATTTAGGACTTATTCCTAGAGAATGAATTTTATTTTTATTTTTTCTCTTGGTGTATTTTAGTATTGTATTGTATACGATTGTGATTAAGGGCAGGTGTTGTAGTTACTGGCAATAACACAATTGTATTCAATTTATATTTCATAAGTACTTAGTGTCATAAGTATTTAGTACAATATGTCAATCTTGTTTATAATTGACTTTCAATAAAACTATAAACCGTGAAACACTTCTTTCCCTTTCCCAACACATAGGTACGTAAGCATGGATATACCTATATCTGTATGCCTAAAGTAAGAGCGATAACGAACGAACTAACTGTCAATTGTCAATTTTATGTACCCATAGGTACGTAAGCATGGATATACCTATATCTGTATGCCTAAAGTAAGAGCGATAACGAACGAACTAACTGTCAATTGCCAATTTTATGTACCCATAGGTACGTAAGCATGGATATACCTATATCTGTATGCCTAAAGTAAGAGCGATAACGAACGAACTAACTGTCAATTGTCAATTTTATGTACCCATAGGTACGTAAGCATGGATATACCTATATCTGTATGCCTAAAGTAAGAGCGATAACGAACGAACTAACTGTCAATTGTCAATTTTATGTACCCATAGGTACGTAAGCATGGATATAGGTTTGGGTATGATTTGATATTGGTTTAGTTTCGAGGCCATGGTGTGTGTCGCAGTATCGGGCCCGGAGCTCGCGGGCCGCGGCCACGTCATTATGCCGGGATCCTACTTTTACTTTAATCTCCTAAAAGTACCAACACTTGTTATTGCAATGCCGCGACTCGCCGATCAATACTAATAGTTTGTTACTTTGAATGTCATGGCTTCAACTCATATTAACCAGGTAATGTAGACTTGCTAGATATATCTTTATTAATATTATGCCTGTAAATTGACAGGAGTAAATAGAGGAATCATATCGGATTATTGTTTACTCGTCATTGACTAACACCTGACTCAGTTGGAACTAAGCCTTAATTCCATTTTCTTTTTCTTCCATTCCACCAGCTCCAGGTATTCTTTAATATTAAACTTTTTAAACTTTCGCGCACATAGATTTTTATAATTTTAACGGGTCTTTACGCGATTTACCTTAGAGTTTGCTTTTCTTTAATATTCTTTAAAAATAAGCAACATTAATTAATTCTAAAAATTCCTCTCTGATCCTGAGGAGAACCCACACTTGTTCTTCTTTTATTTTCCATAAGAAACCGGTTTACATTTGGTTTATTAACTGGGATTTATGTGCCTCAACCCCGTTCCGGTAACTTCCTCACCAAAAACTATACATTATGAAGTGAGCACGACGTGTGTCACCCCGTCCACCTGATGGTACGAGAAGCATTGGTGCAGTTTGTGTATGAATGTGTTGGTATTGTTTCAGGTAAGTTCCGAGCGGAGAGGTGAGTGCCCCCGCCCACACCGGGCCCTTGACTTATGGTGGACCGGGCGCTTGGCAGTACAACTGACACTACTATGGGGTGTCACTGCGTTACGATTATTTATTTATTTATAAAACCGATATCTCAGAACATAGAAAGCGATATATAGGAACATATAATTTAACAAACTAGTGCGAGTATGCACAGTAATGCATGTTAGTTAACGTTAAGTTATAAATGATCACTACACTACTTATAAGTGTCCACCAGTCTACACGTCCAGTTAAATTGTTAACCTTAGGACACGTCAGTCGCAGATTCATTCTTGTAATCAGGCGAAGTTCAGGTGTTACAAATAAATCCACATCAGTCGGTTTCTGGTATTCTGAATGGAGACTCAATGCCCTGGACGAGTAACATAGGTGAGCATGCAGATAATCTGGTCGCTCGCTCCGACATTCTTCACATGATAACACCTACTTTACGCCCAACCAGCTTCGTACAACAAAAGTTCCTCAAAACGTTTAAACAAACAGTTTAAAAGTATTACTAAAAGGGAAATTTAAATGAAATTACTTTCACTAACCTCAACTAATTTATTGATATCAATTTATTGTCAATGTTTTAAAAAACAGGCCACGAAAGCAACAGTCATGTTATCGGGTAAATGAACTCTGAACTAAACTCAATCAGTAGTACCTACCTATAGGTAAATAATATTGACTAAAATAATAATAGTTTATTTAATAATAGCACGGCAGGTAATTGCAGCAGGTATGTACTGCACCTATGTTATTATCCATCAATTATCGGCTACAAGTCACACAGTAAACCAGATTTACCGCAAGATTAGTCAGTCAGTGGATACCCCGTCTCAGTGGTCCGCATCTATGAAGCGCACACTTGCTTAGATCAGAAAACGTCGAAGTTTGATTTCTTTTCATTATTCGTTTTTTGTTTTCTCAATATTATTCAATCAATTCATTTTTGTGTCATACGGTTTATTGAAACTGTTCTTGCCTAAACTTACACTAAAATCATAACTTTAATTTCGACCGTAGTATACTGGTGAGCCGTTTCGTAAATGTCGGCCTGAGTGTCGGCGCACACGCATGTCATTACTTCACGTAATCCGCCATAATGGTGCCGACACCGATGTCTACATATGGAAACTCATTTACTTCACTATTTAATATCTTTTGGTTTAGAATTTTAGCTTTTGGTCGGTGTAGTCGGTTTTCTCATCAACAATAAAACTTCCCATTACGTCTTGCACATGCATTCGCAGATGGCATTAGATCTGGTCAAAAATGATTGGTTGATGATAAATATGTGACCTCGGAGCTGCCGGTACGAATGAAGCGTGCCCAACTTAAAAACAAATCTATTCTGAGACAGAAAACAAGTTAAATCCTACCTCGTCATATTTTACGTGTTTTTAGATTCAATCGTCTTCATTTGTAGGAATAAATTGTATCAAGAAAACAGACAACCTTTTGTCTGCGGGTCGCGGAGAGATGGTATAATTTGTTTTTAAATTTGAAGCGAGCACACATTTCGCGCTGGGACAAGAAAATGAAACGCAATAAGATGTGTTCTGATTCTCTCTATCCGCTCGCTCCGTCCCTCTCGGCGGCGCCCCGACCCGATCCAATAAGGGTTTAGGGAATCTTCCTTTAAATTAATAAAACAATAGATGTAGGTACCTACAATTGCTACGGATTGTAATTAAAACTATTGTAGTATCCGAAATTCTAATCTCAAACTAAGCAGCACACTGGCCCATACATTGTTTTAGTAAATATTGTCCGGCAACTGGCTATCCCTGGTCAAAACCATTAACTGTACGAGCATAAATTAGCCAATATTTAGATTTCCAGAAGGATTTCAGTCTATATCGTGACTTTCTAAAAAGCTAGAACTTCGCAGCCGAATTATCATTTACAAATATTGAAACAATCTTAAATGGTAGTAAAAATAATGAATAGAGTCCATATGAAGTGATGTGGAGCTCATATGAAGTGATGTGGAGCTTATATGAAGTGATGTGGAGCTCATATAACGTAGTACATATTAAGATATAGTCGCGCCGAGATATCTTAATTGATACTGCAATAGAATATATTAATATCGTATTAGGCCGTCTCAGTGTTGTGTTGACAGAACAACAGAATTGGGAGAATACAATTTAAAGTAATTGAAGGAAGGGACAACTTTTTAATCAACAGTTTAATTAATTCGGCTGTTAACTTGTATAGAGATGACAACTGTTAGAGAGAGAGGTCGCAGGTTAGAGAGAGATAGAGTTCGGTTATTACAACTTCTAACGTAGAAGTTTATTTATGATCGGACTATCGTCAAATTGATCATGATTGTCACCGAGAAAGCTGCGGACAAAATGGATCAAAATGATTAATTAACATAATACACACGAGTACTAGCATTATTACTTTCCAGAGTTACGATATCTTAAACAACAACATATATAGGTACCTTACAGGGACCGACGGCTTAACGTGCTCTCCGAGGCACGGGAACGAGTTGTAAAGCTCAAAATGTTCTACCTACAAGCAGGCTAATCTTCACTTACATACTTATTAATCAAACATACTTATGAATCACAACTACATTAACAAACAAAAAACAATATTAATTAATCTGTTTTGCACTCAAGATACTCTTTTACACTATAAAAATGGTCCAGTAGCTATTTCGTCAGTTGTAATTTTAGTTTAGGGCCCTGCAATAATTTTATTTTGTCAGGAAGCTTATTATATATTATTATACACATATTAAATACACTTACTTATGTCTTTATAGCAGGGGGGCTGGTATAATAGATTTGGGTATGACTTCACTACTCTTCCTAAAGTGTTCTGGGTGAGAATGTACGAAAAGACATACATCTCTAATGCACACACACGGTAGCGGTAATATTTTTAGTGTTTTAAAGAGATATTTGCAACTTTCACGATACCAGACATTACAGATTACATTTGTATTACGAAAGCACGGTCTATGTCTACTGAGTTTCCCCAGAGTAGACCGTAGCTAAGACCTGCGGACACATTCCCATGATATGCCGCCTTTGCAGCTTCTATTGAAACGGTTTGTCTCACTCTTTTCAGGGCAAAGACAAAACGGTTCAGCCTTTTACAAACTTGATCTATTCCATTTTTCCAATTTAAATGTTTGTCAATTTCAATATCTAAAAACCTGTACGAATCAACTTCGTCAACGTCTTCGTCATTATATCTGACTCGTACTGGTATAGGATTAGCGTTATAAGACGTAAATTGCATTAGTTTTGTTTTGTTGATATTTATGTTTAAATCATTTGCGTCCATCCAACTAATGATGTCTGTCAAACCTTTGTTTATATTTGCTATGACAAATGTCAGTAAGAAAAGTGTATTTCTCATTGGTACATGCCGGGACCTTTGTAGGATTTAAGCAACGCGTGCTTACAACCGAGCCACCACTAATATATATATATATATATAATAATCCGATATAGTGCAAGCTATTTTGATGATATTGAATGTTTTGAAGAAGGAAGGTGTCTAAAATTAGATGCCGACAGAAGTGATTCCATATAAGTGTACAGCTGTCGACAGATATACTCGTTCCGAACATAACTTAGCGCCTCATACATCCGACATTTATCATGATGTACTATAGTTCCTGCTATTACATGACTTTCAATAATTTACTCCGGCGAGTGCAATAAACTATTAAAAGTATGGATTCTTTATCCGCGTCTCTCGGTATTAGCGGATTCCACAAGATGGGGCCATCTGTCGGGGCTGTCGGGGGCAGACTACTGTTCCTGTAATCTCCGCGATCCTGTCGATTCTTCACATCCCGTTAGGTACACATTTTTCACATTTTAAACCCGACCAATATATCTCAGAAGCACCTATTTAAAATTGTATTATTATATCTCTCAGAACATTCCTAACAGCTCCAAGCGATCTATGGAAACCTTCGAATGAGTTCTGAGTATAGGAAAAGAGACCGATAGCCGATATGTGAATAGCAAACGAGATATGGTGGTGGATTATGCGTTCCTACTGCAGTGCGGTGGATAACGGTTTGGATTATTGCCAATCTTTTAGGCTTATGAAGATCGCATTTAGGCAAAATATATGAAAAATTAAAGCTTATGGTTACATTTTAAAAATATTTAGTTAAGTTACTAAAAACTTCGCTATAAATACTTTACTTTCTACTGAATCCTTCTCATATGTATTCTGTTCCCGCAATCTGATGAGACGACTCAGTCTATCGAGTTTCGTATATTTGTAAAGCAGTTGGAACATGATGTAGCGAGGGTCAGCAGGCCAGTCTCCACGCCGAGAGACATTAGGCTCGCCGTGGATCACGAACTCCTTTATGCTAGAGTATGGAATGAGTAACTTATGGTAATGATTAGTTCACCAGCTCATCAATATTCGTGAGAACAATGGCCGGCGTCGTCTCCAAAAATATTTAAATCGTCAAGCTTTCATTATTTAAACATATTTCGACCACACAATATGTTGTTCAGCGCAGTTTATCTTGCTCGTGGTCGTATCTGTGTGTACTCGGTTTGACATTCTAACAACTGGTAGCTTTTTGTTTTCTAAATGTTTGGTCTTATATGGAACCGCTAAAGGTTAATGTTTAGAGGTCCGCGAACAATGTGGAGTCTGCAGACACACAATGATATCCGTGGGAGACGTCGAGACCACAACTTTACGCAAATTGAAGCTAAGTTAGTAGTTGCAGCTGAAACCGGTTATAGACTGAGATTGAAGCGTTCAAATTATTTTATCATACTTTGCTCAAACTCATAATTACTTGGCATGTTAGTGGCTGGAGTGAGTTGTTCCCATTGTCACCTTTAGTTGAACACGCCGCCATGTCGCGCTCAGTATAAAATTGTATTTAATAGATATATAGTAACCAGCACGTTACGTCGCGTCTGTAATGTTGTACATATATAGTAACCAGCACGTTACGTCGCGTCTGTAATGTTGTACATATATAGTAACCAGCACGTTACGTCGCGTCTGTAATGTTGTACATATATAGTAACCAGCACGTTACGTCGCGTCTGTAATGTTGTACATATATAGTAACCAGCACGTTACGTCGCGTCTGTAATGTTGTACATATATAGTAACCAGCACGTTACGTCGCGTCTGTAATGTTGTACATATATAGTAACCAGCACGTTACGTCGCGTCTGTAATGTTGTACATATATAGTAACCAGCACGTTACGTCGCGTCTGTAATGTTGTACATATATAGTAACCAGCACGTTACGTCGCGTCTGTAATGTTGTACATATATAGTAACCAGCACGTTACGTCGCGTCTGTAATGTTGTACATATATAGTAACCAGCACGTTACGTCGCGTCTGTAATGTTGTACATATATAGTAACCAGCACGTTACGTCGCGTCTGTAATGTTGTACATATATAGTAACCAGCACGTTACGTCGCGTCTGTAATGTTGTACATATATAGTAACCAGCACGTTACGTCGCGTCTGTAATGTTGTACATATATAGTAACCAGCACGTTACGTCGCGTCTGTAATGTTGTACATATATAGTAACCAGCACGTTACGTCGCGTCTGTAATGTTGTACATATATAGTAACCAGCACGTTACGTCGCGTCTGTAATGTTGTACATATATAGTAACCAGCACGTTACGTCGCGTCTGTAATGTTGTACATATATAGTAACCAGCACGTTACGTCGCGTCTGTAATGTTGTACATATATAGTAACCAGCACGTTACGTCGCGTCTGTAATGTTGTACATATATAGTAACCAGCACGTTACGTCGCGTCTGTAATGTTGTACATATATAGTAACCAGCACGTTACGTCGCGTCTGTAATGTTGTACATATATAGTAACCAGCACGTTACGTCGCGTCTGTAATGTTGTACATATATAGTAACCAGCACGTTACGTCGCGTCTGTAATGTTGTACATATATAGTAACCAGCACGTTACGTCGCGTCTGTAATGTTGTACATATATAGTAACCAGCACGTTACGTCGCGTCTGTAATGTTGTACATATATAGTAACCAGCACGTTACGTCGCGTCTGTAATGTTGTACATATATAGTAACCAGCACGTTACGTCGCGTCTGTAATGTTGTACATATATAGTAACCAGCACGTTACGTCGCGTCTGTAATGTTGTACATATATAGTAACCAGCACGTTACGTCGCGTCTGTAATGTTGTACATATATAGTAACCAGCACGTTACGTCGCGTCTGTAATGTTGTACATATATAGTAACCAGCACGTTACGTCGCGTCTGTAATGTTGTACATATATAGTAACCAGCACGTTACGTCGCGTCTGTAATGTTGTACATATATAGTAACCAGCACGTTACGTCGCGTCTGTAATGTTGTACATATATAGTAACCAGCACGTTACGTCGCGTCTGTAATGTTGTACATATATAGTAACCAGCACGTTACGTCGCGTCTGTAATGTTGTACATATATAGTAACCAGCACGTTACGTCGCGTCTGTAATGTTGTACATATATAGTAACCAGCACGTTACGTCGCGTCTGTAATGTTGTACATATATAGTAACCAGCACGTTACGTCGCGTCTGTAATGTTGTACATATATAGTAACCAGCACGTTACGTCGCGTCTGTAATGTTGTACATATATAGTAACCAGCACGTTACGTCGCGTCTGTAATGTTGTACATATATAGTAACCAGCACGTTACGTCGCGTCTGTAATGTTGTACATATATAGTAACCAGCACGTTACGTCGCGTCTGTAATGTTGTACATATATAGTAACCAGCACGTTACGTCGCGTCTGTAATGTTGTACATAATTGCTATAATTACTAATATCTATTAGCCGCCAGCTTTACACACATTTTAATGTATATAAACTAGTTTTTCTTGGAACATATTTTACGTGTTTTCTTAACATATGGATATTATAATTTGTAATCAATAGAGAGACCTTAATCTTGCGGTGCAATGTGGAGAACTATAGAGACAACTCCAGACCTGTCCTTTGACATCGGTCTCAACAACAACAACAAAAATGATAACTAAAGGCATCGAGGAGAATCTATAAATTATGTAAACAAACATAAATGGATCGCAACATTTATTTATTTATTTATTTAAAAACTTAATTGCACTATGTACAAAGGCGGACTTAATGCCGTTAGACATTCTCTGACAGCCAAACCTTTAGGACATTTAGACAGTATCAATGGTAAGTAGGTGCAATATTATTAAATGACAATTTGTAAGATATATGTAGGTATATGTAGACATAACAACAAATACATACTAATAATACTTAATAATTACATTCTAATACATAAACAAGTACATATATAAATTATTCATTATGGATTATATATATATATATATATATATATATATATATATATAATATAATAACAGTACACAGAATAAAACCAGTCATGTGAAGAAGTGGCTAAAGAAAAAGGTTACAAAGGAAGAAGACACCGCAGCTGCAAAGGTGTGGAATAAACGGAAGAGGTAAATAAAAGAAGAAAAAAAAAATGTAAAGATAAGTTTTAAGTTAAAAGATAGTATTTGTACACCTTACTCTTGAATATTGCACGATTAGGAGCTTGTCTAATATCTTGGGGTAATTCATTCCACAAATTTGCAGCGACGACAGCAAACGATTTAGAGACGAAAGAGGTGTGGTGAGAGGGAATGGAAAGAACAGAGTTAGAAGAGGAACGAAGGGTTTTTACATGATGCGAGCTCAGATAATTAAATATTTTTTTAAGATACTCAGGAGTATCTGGTTCGTTAAGAAGACTGTATAACAAGCACAAAACCCTGCTATTTCTCCGTTTGCGAATAGGCAGCCATTTAAGCTGATCTCGTGAATACGTAATGTGGTCATATTTCCGCAAACTAAAGATGAACCTAATACATGCGTTGTGTAATCTTTCTAATTTATTAAGATACTCCTGTGAAAGGTCGACACAACATACGTCGCCGTAGTCGAGTATCGGCAGAAGAAGGGACTGTACCAGTGTAATTTTAGCTTTTATCGGCAAAAAGTTTTTTAATTTGTTGAGAGAGTGCAGTGAAGAAAATATTTTACGACTGATATTAGTGATTTGCGCTCCCCATGAGAGATGAGAATCCAGGTAAATACAGAGATTCCTAACCTCCCCGGAGAATGGTATAGGCACGTTGTCAAACCTAACAGGGTCGATTTCATTCATGTTTACTTTTGATAAGAGTCGGGAACTCCCGATGATTATAGACTGACACTTGTTCGGGTTGACAACGACACCGTACCGCGCAGACCAAGAATATATACTACTAAGATCGGAATTTAGCCAAGCTATTGCACTATTGAGAGTGTTGACATCCGTCTGCACATAGAGCTGCAAGTCATCGGCGTACAGGTGGTAGTGGCAGTGAAGAGAGGAGGTGATTTTACTAATAAATAGCGAGAAAAGTAAAGGAGATAAAATGCCACCTTGTGGTACGCCCGTACTCAAATCACACCAGTCCGAAAACGTTTTATCAATGCGGACCCGCTGTTGACGACCATGCAGATACTCAGAAAACCATGACAAGGCTTCTGCCGACATCTTTAGACGAGACAAAATGGCGATGAGCAAATCAGGATCAACTGTGTTAAAGGCGTTGGTGAAATCGATCAGTACAAGTACTGTGACTTTGGTTTCATCCATGCCGTTTCTGATATCTTCAGTTACTTTTAGTAAAGCTGAAGTTGTGCTATGACCGGGGCGGAATCCTGACTGAAAGGGATTGAGGAGTTGGTTAATATTCAGAAAGTCCGATATTTGTGTATGTACGGCAGACTCTAATACTTTTGAAAGAAATGGTAATATGGAGATTGGACGGAAATGGCTTGGTAACGTAGGGGAGGATATTTTAGGAATTGGAATAATGAAGGCATTGCGCCATAAAGTTGGAAATTGGCCTGTTGTGAGGGATACATTTATGATGCGAGTTATTGTGGGTAGGAGAATATCAATAATTGTAACGATCATAACATGACTGATTTTATCACATCCTATTGCTTTAGAAGTTATGGATTTAATCGTCTTAAAAATAAAATCGCCAGAAACCTCGGTAAGAGCAAATTGTGTATTATTAAGGGTCGACATTTCCGCTATTTCAACTAAAGTTTTTGATTTAACTACAACGTCCAGCGTCGGTGCTGATGAGAAATGAGCATTGAGCTGATCAGGTGTTACAGTACCAAGACTAGCCGAGCACTGTGAACGACCCAATCCCAGAGATTTAAGAAATTTCCATGTATCGGATTGAGATTTGTTTAAGATATTATCACAAAAATGGCGGCGTTTAGCCGTTCTACACACCTGATTGCAACGATTTCTTGCAACCCTATATGCAGCCCAGGATTCCTCACTTCGTTTTCTACGGTATTTACGATAGGCACAGTCACGCCTCTTCATAGCCATGCGGACTTCATCACTTATCCAAGCTGCCGGAGCACGCTTGATTTTTGTTGGAAGTATGGGTGCGTGCTTGTCATACAGTCTAAGTACCTCACGATTAAACAGTTCAACCATACAATTTATATTGTTGAGATTATCGATACTACTCCAATCTATTCGACTTGCATCATCACGCAATTTATCTATATTAATGCTACTGAAATGCCGCATAGGTATTATAGGCGGGCGGTATTTTGGAGGTTTACACTTGTAGGATGCATAGATGAGGTCGTGGTGGGAAAATGCGGGAGCTATCAACTGACCATGACAGGAGACAATATTAGGACGGGTAGTAAACATCAAGTCAAGGAGAGTGTCAGACGAAGCAATGTGATGAGTAGGGCCAGTTGGTAAAATGGATAGGTTTACGGAATAGATCAGGTTTAACAGTTTAGAGGATCTGGACTTATAGGGTTCATTAGTATTAAGAATACAGGTATTGAAGTCACCCATTACGATAATATGAATATACTGAGGCACGATCTCATCCAGCACACTCTCTAGCTTCAAAAAGTAATTTATTGACGGCGGGCAGTAAACAACTCCAACAAGTATGCTGGCACCAGAAAAGCTGACATCAATAAAAAGATATTCGCAAGACGCAGAGTACAGTGAAGGCGAGCAGCTGACAATTTTGTATGAAAGTCCAGCACGGAGATATATTGCCACTCCACCTCCACCGCGGCCCGTGCGGTCATTGCGAATAAGAATGTATCCTGGAAGTGAGTAACTAGTCGAAGGTAAAGAAGGTTTGAGCCAGCTTTCAGAAATGAGAATAGCGTCAATGACGTCAGGTGAAGAGAAGGTAGTAAGGAGATCGGTGTAGTGCGCAGGCACACTCTGTGCGTTAATATGGCATACGTTGAAGTTGTTTTTGCAAAGAGAAAATTTTTCTTTTATTAAGAAGTCCAAATCATTGACGTCGTAAAATGAATCGCTAGATGATTCACTGTTCAAAATGGAGTGAAAAGAGTCTTCATCGCTGCTGCTATTCGACATCTATCAAGCAATAACTAGTTTAATAATTATATAGTATAATATAATACAATAAATACTTAATATATAATATAATAGTATAATACTTAAATAATAACAAGTCTATAAACTAAAAGTTATTACAACTTTAACAATATCCTGCCTTCCTGTCCCGCTGGCATGGAGTTTACAAAAAAAAAGTTACATTTTAATAACACAACCTTAAAGATACAATCACATCGGCTCAATAAACTAAATCTCAAACGGTATTACCAAAAAGAAAAAACAATCTATAAAATTTACCTTGTGTTCGACTTGTCGCCGCAGGTGCTACTTTATTTCGCTTTGAAAGTCGTTCGGTTTGCGCTTTAAGCAAAATTATGTAAATAAAACAAAAAAGACAAAAAAAAAAACGCGCTTTGCTTTGCTTTCAAGTCAAACACGCAATAAAAATCTACACAAACATGAAAAATAAAACTGACAAAATAGACGTAATGTTAACAAATGTTCCTTTGCCTTAAAAAAAGAAATGACAACCAAGACTACAACGTAAAATAAAAACATACATTTGTTTTTTTTTGGTTAGATTAGTAGTATATGGTCTGTGGTAGTTTGGAAAACATGGTTTTAAGCAAAAACCAATTAATTATATATTTTTAAGAATTGCATATTTTGTGTATTTCAGTTTACCCAGCCGATGTGACCGCGATAATTATTAAAAAGGGATTAAAAAAACAACAAAAAAGAAACACTGCAGTAGCGTCACACGTTCTATCGTCGAGCAGCTCTTCTGGAACGTTCCCTGGTCGAATGCTGCTCACTTTGTGGTTGGTTTGGTGGAGATACTAGTTTCTTTTCAACTAAATCCGTTAACTCGGTGTGATGAATTAGTTTCTTTCTTGTACCATCTGAGAGCTTGACCACGATAATGCCGTCCTGTGTCCAGCAGTTTTTCATTCCAACCAACTTACGTGCATCTATGAACAGCATCTGCCTACTGCTGGTCAAAAACTCTGCACAGCTAAAAGAGGTGCCTTTAAACTTGGTCTTGCTACGCCAGACCAATTGTCGCAGCCCAAAATCAGCAAAACGGACCAAGACTGTCCGGGTAGTAGACTCACTTGGTGCCCCGAGTCTATAGCACGACCGCATTGACTGTTTGCTCATTGTTGAAACTCCTAAATGGTCCTGCATCACTCCAACAACTACCTGTGCGATGTCTTCACCATTAGTCTCCGGAATACCTCGAAGTAGCAAGCAATCAGACCGACTTCTGGTCTCGACTCTGTCTACGGCAATCTGCATGTCTAAAATTTGTTGACGAAGCAATGACATCATTTCAACCACAAACACCTTAAAATCCAGGAATCCTTGGCTAATACTTCCAGCTTGACACAAGGGCGGGAGTCCTTTGCCGCAGTAAGTTGGGCCTCAAAATCTGCCATTCTCTTGGCTAGCTGGTCCTCAATAAGCTTCTGTGTCTCATGGACTCTGTCTGCCGACGCCATTTCAGCAATAATATGTGTTATACGGTGGTAACACGTTGTTATATAGAAAGGTTACAAACCAGCAGGAGTAGGTGCAGAATAAGTATATACTTACAGCATGTAAACACACTAAGACTATAATAAATCACTATTAATCTGTTATTTAACGTTAATGTTATTATTTATTATTAAATTATTGAAGAGCAAAATTTTGCGATGTTTCTATTTTCACACCTACCCCCCAAAAAAAAAGAACACATCTGGTTCAAATAAAAATACTGAAATAATTGGTTGACGAATACATAATTCGATAGTTTTACATGGCGGCTCCTAGAGGTTTGGTGTGCATGTGACGACCCACTACTTAACTTTCGTAATAAAACTATGTATAAAGATTTACAATTAATAATCATGATAATTTATCGATACATGTTCCGTGTCCCTAACATATCTCGCCAAACGCAGAAAATATGTATGTTATTCTTCGATCACGTCGCATCTATCGACGAGCTACCTATTAATAATAAAAATTGTGTCAAACTTCCAGACACTCGTAGACAGGTATAGTCAGCAAAAGATATGCTTCTCGTTCGCTGTAATCGGTAGTGAGCAAATAGATTAACACTGATTGGATTACATTACAAAAAGAATGGTAAGATAGTAACAAGGAAGGATAAAACAAAATAACAATCAAAATAGAACACTTGGACAGATCGATGTAAGGCTTTGTAAAGTTGCCCGAGTCAAGCTACGCCGGGCGGCGGCGGCGGCGGCGGCTGGGGTAGTAATAGCCAGATGATCTCCAGATGAAAGCCTCATCTTCACATAATTATTGCATACAATTTGTGGATTGTTGCAATGCCGCATCTGCAATTGTTCTTCGCGCGTTTTTTGTTAATAAATTGATGCACGTGAATTTTATGCGGTAAGAAAAAGTAAGAAGAGAGAACATATTTCTTTGCTGTCCATGAAATTATAGTAAAGATAATGCTGGGCTTTATAACGAAAACATAGACTGAATGACAAGCCGACAGTGGCAGTGATGTGCATCAGGAGGACACGTGTCGTTTAATAAACCTCTCCTCTAACTTTTTACTTTGCTTTGCTTGTTTCTTATGGCATATTGATCAGCCTGTTTCTCTCCGTAGTGTCATATTAGTCCAATGGGAGCCATTTGTCACGATCTCCTTCCACCTTTATTCATCCCCCACCGGTCTATCTTGTAGTTGTAACGATGAAGTGGCCTGCCGGTGCGCCTCGGCCGGAGACGTGACGGAGATCAGAGGCTATCTCCGGAGGTCAGGCCCTCCCTATTGTTGAACAACATCATCAACAACATCCCATGGCTCAACCATACTGCTAACAAATATATATTATTTTATCAGGTCAAAATGTTGCATCCAAGGGCCGTAAGTTCAAACCTCAGCATGTATTAATGATAAACACCTAGATGGATCTTTTCTTACGTCAATTAATAAATTGACTCTGAGAATACGTATTCTCAGAAGGTTTAAACGTTGTAATCCGTCCTCATTTATTTGTCAAATTATTAAGAAAATGTCGATATGTATATCGATCCACTCTGGTGTCAACACTCTCTCAGTCAAACTAACGGACACTTGCAGAAAAGCTGATTATCTTTTGACATGTTTAATGCCTATCAGGCACGTCATTGGCTGAAATCACCAAAATATTGATCATAGATTAATTATTTAAGGTAGCTTAGTGTTTTGGAAATATTAAAAAGAATGACGACCAGACATCATATTACACAGAATTTTGAATAGTAAAGTTATATACCGTTTGCAAAGCTAGTAGCTAGTGTCCTCGTGTCTGGGGGACACTAGCTCATGTCGCATTGTACTGTCAGACAAACAATCGTCTGATTACCATCAAAGCAAGTACCGCACAGTACTTAGGACGTTCGCAGTATCCAATTCAATTGAACCCTTCTACAGAAGATAAGGATTCACGCTTCAGAACTGATATATTTTATTTCAATTCATAGATTTTCCTCCATCGCATATTTTTTTCCGAAGCTCGCTGAGGATTACCATTCATCTGTATTTTAATTTATTTCTATTCGCAATGGATTGATGGTATTGGGCAAAATAGATTACTAAGAGTTACTATAGGTAGCCGCGGGCTAACACTTTCTCATGCGACGGCGCCAGAACGGTTCACCTATGATCTTATAATCAGCACGAGCAGAAGATCAGCCACGTGTGAATATGCGGGTGTGGGCAAACATTAACGAAGACATTAATCATAACACAGAAGTTAAGCTCAATTAGGATGTATGAACAGGCCAATCACGTATGTCATGTCGTTGGCAATCTGCTATCGAATATTTCCGACGGGTCAAGCGAAGACATAGTGCTCCATGTTCATGATAATGTCCAACCAATCCCCAATGGATCGACATCTGTTTTGGATTGTAGGTTGAACTCCACTTACAGCCATGTTTTGAACTAAGTTGTCTTTAATTTATACTGTAAAAGCAAAGTTAAGTTTAGTCGCATTATAATTTGGTGTTTGGGTTCAACATATTCATGTATTAATCTGTCTCACATGTCTGTTACTTACATTATCTCATCAAGTTTATAGTGTAGTAACATTATTCTAGTTTCTTCCATACTAAAGTATATTTCCGCTAAGACGTGATCATAACATGAGTAGTATTCTCTTCGCCAATAATTAAGATATATGTTCGTCAGATAGTTGTTGGTGTCACGACAAATTACAAAAGGTATTTGATTTTTATATCTCATTTATCCATCACTATAATCTCTGCCTTTATCGAGCTGCTCCCAACTTCATCGACACACCACTCTCGCCCCTATTATTAAAGTGATAACATTTATAATAGCTTGATGAAGTTTCGTATATCCATCTTAATACATCGACGTGACCCACTGTCGAGTCACGATCATTTTAGATTCATTACGACGGATTTCCTTTTATGTAGCTGTTCATTGCTGTTTTAGTTAAGCTTTTAACAAGTCGGTGTGATAAGAAGAGTGCAGTGGTTAGGGAGTATAGTGGCAGACAGGAGGGGTGATGGATGTGGTCTCGGTGGAGCTGGACGTATGTAGTTGCTTTCTTATGGTACTCTCGTTGTAGGTAACTAAGACACGCTTCGTTCTTTAGTAATTAAGGCTATAGCTAAACTTAGTTCTTGTAATATATTAGGTGCGTAAGGAATACTTAGGTGTAAGTTGTTATCATATCATGATCATTGAAAACTGGTTCGTAACTAGTAAGGTCCCCTTCGACTACAAAAAATAAACGCTATTGGTTACTCTTACGGTTTTATGACATATGTTTAATAGAGTTTGAGAAGAGTGTACAAAAGAGTTGAGTTGTTCTATCCTACACTACATCTCGTCTTATGAATACACCAAGCCCGTATTTAAGGTAACTGCGATCATAAGATCACTTTTAAATAAAATATGCTACCAAAAGCAACGATGATGGGTGGCTTAAGGAAATATGTCCATGGTTTTTTTTTTTTTTAATTAGTTAAAATTTTCAGTTCCGATTCCAGCTAGATATTTTCTAATTTATTCGCAGTAAGTATTAGTTTTTAATAAAATTCGGGTTTCATATGTAGTTCAGTAAGCAGCCTTCCACTATCACTTCATTCCAGAATATATTTCGTTCGGCAACCCATCACCGCCGCTTTCATTAGCGTATTTTCTTTTATATAAAGTCTTATACTTACCTTATTCTACATAACAGTTCGCTCGAAGGCCTCCAGTTTATGTAGATACTGGATGGAAGGGCATTCTCTATGTTTTGCTTGTCATGGATGCGAAGTCCCATGTCGTAGTGACTCTATCGTCAATTTCCTTCCTGTTGCCAAACCGAGCGGCAAGCCTGTATGACAGACAGGCTGTCATAACACCAGAGTGCCGGAGGACGTGGGAACCCGGAAGTCGCGGGTTCGATTCCTTCCTGTCCCTGTCTCCGGCTCACTATCACCTCGCCAAATTATTTGCACTTCACACGCACCTCTCGTAATTAGGTAATACGGTATTTAAGAAAAAGCGTCAGTATATAACAAGAATTATAGAAATTATAACATTTAAAAAAAATTATAGCATCATTTTTATTTTATTTATTAGTTTAAGTAAAGAGAATTGCGAGCTGAGCTGTTACCTAGTTAGGGATTCCTGAATATGTTGGTAGGATAAAAATAATACCAGAGTACAAACAGAAGTTTACTATACAAGTAAACAAGAAAAAGTTATCTTATCTTAAAAAAAAACAATCCAGGCTTATTCCTAAAAAAAGGTCAAATTCTCAAACACATAACACTTGTGTACAACAGTTATTAGAATTATTAAAATGATATTAAACAGAAATACAATTTAGATATATATAAAAAAAAGCAGTCCAATATGAATGAATTTAAAAAAATAGCTAGATTAAGCAAACACAATTTGAATATAAAAAAAGGCAGTTCAATATTATTTATATTTCATCACATTATTTATATTGCAGTCATCTAGACAATAAGTTAAAAAACTAGGTTAGACACAATTAATTATAAAAAACAAACAACAGTTCAGCATTAATTTGCTCTGCACTCTTAAGGAGTGCAGCACTAGGGCTTAACAGCTTAGGAGTGGAATGTGCTTCCAGAGAGTAGGTGAGAGGGTGTGGTGTGAGAATGAGGTGTGTATGTGTGTGTGTGTGTGTGAGTTGTACTGCCAGCGCTTCAGGTTTAACCATTGAAGGTCCCTTTCACGTTGGCAGGATCCTTTTTCTGGCTCTTACAGAATCCCTGGATTAAGTATACGGGAGTGGTGACAAGTGTATTCTAAAGCCGTCACCACACGGCGAGAAGCACAAACCAGACAGCAGGCTACTGCTGTGAGTAGGTAATCTGCAGAGGGCAGAGAGTACCGTTACCCAACCAGTAGTTTAAACAAGTTAAGTTAAGCTATACAATATATATTTAAGAGAGATTAGTTAAGTAAGTGGGTAGGTAGTTTTGGAAATCAGTCTTTCCGATTATAGGTTTTCTTAAATTTTATAGTCGTGTGAGCACAAGCAGAGAGGGTTCGGTCGTGGATTGGTGCTTCTAATCCTCCACGCAGCAGTCTCTCACAGCATAGTTCCGAGAACTATCACACAGGTTAGATAGGTGGGCGCCATGCACTTTGTGGTTAAGATTTAGCAGCGCAGATCGTTAAAATGCAAAACGCGATCTGGCCTTTAAAAAAAAACTAGTAGTTGTGTTTTAGGTATAAAATAGGATACACCTGGGATGTAGCGGCTGTGTTGAACGCGGCGGAACCGTGAGGGCAGCAGACCCTCGGCAGGGCTCCTGACGCTTCCCTGGCTCAGGATGTGTGACGTGTGTCGTACCTCTAACGGAGCAGTCTGTGCAAAAGAATTGCACATTAGGATTTTGTCCGAAAGCACACAAAAGGGTTGCACTAATTGTGAACTGATAAAAAAAACTCACCGATGAGGTCTAGTAGAAGTTCGCGGAGTACTTTTAGAAATTAGTAGCTAGTAGAAGGTCACGCGCAACACGAGGTGTGGATGGTTCAGTCGCCGAGCAGCGCATCCGCGTGTCAGTTCTTCAGTTTAAGTTTTCGGAAAGGCCCTTAACTACTACTAAGTCATCTCAGACCCCCCCTTCCGGGGGAAGACGGGAATTTGTAACGAGGTGTTGGCCTCCTAACAAAAATAGCAATAGTCCTTTGTTAAATGACTTTAGGCAGTGTGACGTCAGTCCGTGTCTATGTGACAGTGTTGTTACCTGGTTGCACGTTGGGTTGTGTAAGTGTGACGTCAGTCCGTGTCTATGTGACAGTGTTGTTACCTGGTTGCACGTTGGGTTGTGTAAGTGTGACGTCAGTCCGTGTCTATGTGACAGTGTTGTTACCTGGTTGCACGTTGGGTTGTGTAAGTGTGACGTCAGTCCGTGTCTATGTGACAGTGTTGTTACCTGGTTGCACGTTGGGTTGTGTAAGTGTGACGTCAGTCCGTGTCTATGTGACAGTGTTGTTACCTGGTTGCACGTTGGGTTGTGTAAGTGTGACGTCAGTCCGTGTCTATGTGACAGTGTTGTTACCTGGTTGCACGTTGGGTTGTGTAAGTGTGACGTCAGTCCGTGTCTATGTGACAGTGTTGTTACCTGGTTGCACGTTGGGTTGTGTAAGTCCCGCCTGAGGAGATGCCATTATCATAATTAAATCTCTTTAATGTACCAAAGCGAAGGCAAATTATTATTTATTGATAATATTATATAAATATATGTTTTGTAATTCGCCATAGCCTGTGATAGAAAGCGGTTTGATCACAGAAATTGTTTTAGGCTTCCATAATAATTCTAGTTCTTATTGATGACTTTCAGTTTTTTTATATTGCGGAATATTAGGCAGTTACTTAAATTTTATGATGCAGAGTAAACTTGCAATTTTCTATGTAAATATGTAATAAAATCTACACTGTCTGGGTGTTAATATCAGTACCGAAGGTTGCCGACAGATGGCGCCACCACCCGAGCGTAACTGCGAGTGACGGAGCTTTTGGCGTTCGCTTGTGAGGTCGCGATAGCTCGGCGGTAACTCTGCCGGCCGCAGTTCGAGGTCCCGGAACTTGTGACGCACGTCTCCCTAGATGTGCGTCGTGTGAGGGACAGAGTGATGGGGACGCAACAAGTTCGCGTCCCGTGATGCTTGCTTCTGTTACCCCCCGAACATTGTATTATATACATTTTTTAATTTATTTTTGGTAACAAATCGTTACATATAAAATGTAATACAATTTAATTGTTACTTTTATACCCAAGCACAGCACACCTTTGCCGAGAGTCGGTGAATATTGAAACAAAAACTATCTGAACGAATTGTGCCAACAACACGCATAAATTATCAATCTACCTTGAACATAGTTGTTGCGCGCTGCTAATCCTAGAAACCTTGTCGTTACAGTTATCGATGCACAGAATATTATTTGATTTGCTAAAAGTTATAAATGAAACAGTTTTCTTTACTTCGACAAATTAGTTTTAAAGCGAGAGACATGATTAGTAAATAATAGTTTGTATAATTTATTTATAACTTTGATGATCTTTAAAATATAATGGTTATTGATTGATTAAAAACAACATTAAAAAATCTACTTGTAAAAAAATATCCGGCTCTTTTGACCTCAGTCCGGGAGCCGGCAGCCACGCGCTCAATCCTGCTTAGTAATTTATCTTTTGACCTCAGTCCGGGAGCCGGCAGCCACGCGCTCAATCCTGCTTAGTAATTTATCTTTTGACCTCAGTCCGGGAGCCGGCAGCCACGCGCTCAATCCTGCTTAGTAATTTATCTTTTGACCTCAGTCCGGGAGCCGGCAGCCACGCGCTCAATCCTGCTTAGTAATTTATCTTTTGACCTCAGTCCGGGAGCCGGCAGCCACGCGCTCAATCCTGCTAAGTAATTTATCTTTTGACCTCAGTCCGGGAGCCGGCAGCCACGCGCTCATTCCTGCTTAGTAATTTATCTTTTGACCTCAGTCCGGGAGCCGGCAGCCACGCGCTCATTCCTGCTTAGTAATTTATCTTTTGACCTCAGTCCGGGAGCCGGCAGCCACGCGCTCAATCCTGCTTAGTAATTTATCTTTTGACCTCAGTCCGGGAGCCGGCAGCCACGCGCTCAATCCTGCTTAGTAATTTATCTTTTGACCTCAGTCCGGGAGCCGGCAGCCACGCGCTCAATCCTGCTTAGTAATTTATCTTTTGACCTCAGTCCGGGAGCCGGCAGCCACGCGCTCAATCCTGCTTAGTAATTTATCTTTTGACCTCAGTCCGGGAGCCGGCAGCCACGCGCTCAATCCTGCTTAGTAATTTATCTTTTGACCTCAGTCCGGGAGCCGGCAGCCACGCGCTCAATCCTGCTTAGTAATTTATCTTTTGACCTCAGTCCGGGAGCCGGCAGCCACGCGCTCATTCCTGCTTAGTAATTTATCTTTTGACCTCAGTCCGGGAGCCGGCAGCCACGCGCTCAATCCTGCTTAGTAATTTATCTTTTGACCTCAGTCCGGGAGCCGGCAGCCACGCGCTCATTCCTGCTTAGTAATTTATCTTTTGACCTCAGTCCGGGAGCCGGCAGCCACGCGCTCATTCCTGCTTAGTAATTTATCTTTTGACCTCAGTCCGGGAGCCGGCAGCCACGCGCTCAATCCTGCTTAGTAATTTATCTTTTGACCTCAGTCCGGGAGCCGGCAGCCACGCGCTCATTCCTGCTTAGTAATTTATCTTTTGACCTCAGTCCGGGAGCCGGCAGCCACGCGCTCAATCCTGCTTAGTAATTTATCTTTTGACCTCAGTCCGGGAGCCGGCAGCCACGCGCTCAATCCTGCTTAGTAATTTATCTTTTTTCACTAAGATTTTTAATAGTTTAAAATATCAATTTACTTATTTAAGTATAGTATTTGTTTAATAATAATACTAATATGTTTAATAACCTACCTAATAACCTGACCTACAATATATTTGTACAAATGTTCTATGCCATTGAGGCATAAAATAATTCCATGATTCAAAACAAAGTATACATATCCGTAAAGAGAGTTCCCAGTTCAAGTATAGTATTATCACGACCGTAATTCCTTGCAAGGATTCACACTTCGCCAACTTTACTGTCGGCCATCATGCCAAGTGGTACCAGATTCGATCAATATCACAAATAAATTGAACATTTTTCTCGACCAGGAATCGAACCCAAAACCTGCGCGTCTAAATCCAGCTAATGTCTAGCCTTAGGGTCTGTAACTGAATCCTTCCTTAGCGACATTCGTTCCCGTAAATTTGTTTCTATTTAACAAATGTCAGTAAGGAAGGATTGAGTTACCTTCCTTACCCGCTACAGCTCGGAGACTGGTTCTAATCGTCACTGACACAATGACAACTTATCTGCGACCCGCGCGACATGCCGGCTCGCACACTAACTATTAGACCCTCTACTAAAGCTCTCGTCAAGTTTTAGTCGGCATAATGATGTCTAACGCAGAAGGACAATTTTTTAGGAAATATGTTCTGTAAGGCCTACATACTTCCAGCAGTGTGTTGTGGGTTATAATGTAAGGTCGAAGTGTGCCAGTCTGACGAAGCCAAGTGTCTTGTGAACCATTAGCTGCGAACAATTCAAATACGACGAGTGCATTTATTCACATATTGAACAGCCATATTTTTAATTCTTGTCATTTCGACGAACGATGACACGATAGTAGTAACTTAAGCACGCTTAACGCAGTTATTGGGTATTATCTCTGTAGATAATTGATATCATAATGAAAGCTTTTTTCTGTCCAAACATGTATTTTCCATCGTAAGCTAATTGTAAGCACAATTGTATTGATGTTAGCCTTCACACCAAGATGAACAGAATTACCTACACTTACGAGTCGACCTGTTATTACTTCTGTTTTTCCCTAAGATATGAGAATCGGTTTGATTCCTTACTATAGTGCTCTAGAACCACAAATAGCTTGCAAGCTTATCGCAGAAGCTGTCAGCCGCACTGCCTCACATAATAACTATCGATAAGGCTGAGTTGCACCAAACTGAAGTCTCTCTAATTAATAATTCAGAATCAACAGGGCTGAGGACTATTTGGTTCCATTCACTATACTCGTATACGAACAGATTAAAGTTTTCACGAGTTTCGGTTGTTGCTAGCTTTTTTATGGATTCACCGTGCGGGTGCCGGTCCATCGTGTGTGGGAAAGAGAGTTGAATGGTGTTTCGGGCTTGCAAGTCTCTTATTTTGAATCGTCATCTGTGCATCAAACAAACCACACAATTAATCCACATGTGCGGATTGTTGATCTCCAAACCTTATCGTAAAGTGTGAAATAGAAAGTCAAATAATGAATTGCCGAGAAACAGTACGGCCCTTGAGGCTGCCCCACTATGCCGGCCCTGGCCACTCCGCCACTTAGCGGACATTAACACGATCGCTGGAGAATCTAGTAAACTCATCATTCTCTCACTAACTTCGTGTACCAACTCATTTCCATAGTTTTGTATTTTTATTAACTTATTGTATATCATGCACATTCCATTATAGAAAACCCCTTGCTAAACCTATAGCCCCGGTTTAGCGTAACATTTTTTTTTTCTGAAACAAAACAAACATTTAGATCCCGAATTCGGCCAACATCGCCAGTTTAGAGAACGTCTCTGAATAGTTATGTTAATGTTTATATTGTTTTTATCAAAATGTGTCGGATATGTAATGTAATAATCTTGCAAAACATTAGCTACGAATCGTCCCAGTCGTCCGCCTGAAGCGGTAGGTACTGTAGGTAACGCCTAGATCGTCTCTTGTGCAATCTCCTGGTGCTCCATGGTCATCAGTCTCTACACTTTACCTTCCATATTCCGTTGATGAGTTTTTAATGAGCATTGCGCAATCCGCTCTCAATATTATCTACTAATAACTTCTAACAATGCTGCTTAGTTTATGACATGATACAATTCGGAAATAAGGACAGGTGGTGTTATGAATACACCGTAATTACGTCTCCAAGTGATCGAAGCATTTATTTAGAAAACTATAGAACTTTTCGCATAACCTCGAGGAATACATAACATTACCCGACCCAGCCAACCTGAAGATGTGACGTCACCGCACGTATTTAGGGTACGGATAGCAAAAATATAAAAAGTTTAAATTTCTCAGGATCATAAAATAACGATAAATATATAAAAAATACGACGAGTGCCTTTTGTAAGGATGTAAATGGGCATAGAAAATTAAACTAAAGAGAAAATTATAAAGAATTACTTGTTATTCATTGAAACATAAGAGGATGAGTTGAGAGAACGACCTCTTGACACTACGTTTTTATCTTTTACACCTTTATTCACATATTGAACAGCCATATTTTTTATTCTTGTCATTTCGACGAACGATGACACGATAATAGTAACCTAAGCACGCTTAAAGCAGTTCCGAGACGTGCATAAATTGTTTTGCCAAAGTTGTGTGACGTCACAAATGACATCATTCCTCGCGCTAGACTGCTCACGATATCGAGGTAGATCGCTCTGAGCGCTGTCAGTTTTTTGTCGTTATGTCGCGCGCCATTTTCAAGTTTATTTAATATTAGGTTTTCTTTTAATTTATTTAATGTTGTAATTCGTTTATACTGTTTGTATATTATTTCTAAAACAAATCTATAATTAATATTAAGGTAAAAAATGTCTGTAACACGGCCAGAAGTTTAGAAGACCAAAATAAGTTAATAATAGTAAACGTTATACATATAAAGATGAATAAACCGAGAGATGTCTGTCAAAGATGTGGAATCCGCAATTTATCTTTGTTCGAGTACAAATCGCTAGTGTCGATAGTTCCCTACTAGATGGCGCTAGCGTCGTATAAGAACGTGCCTTGGTTTGGCGGAATGTTTTATTTATGTGTGTAATTATTGATTATTAAATCGTATGCAATCCGGTGAAAAGTGTTTGATTTAATCAAGAACCAAGTAGTCGAAGACTCCCGCGAGGTGGGCTCTGTTCAATCTTCTATACATTAAAAAAAACTATTATGTTATGAATAAAAATGTAATTTTACCGTTCCGAATTGAAATCACACTCTTAGCATCCAAATTGTGATATTTTATTCGGAACGACTGTCAGTATCATATTGGAGGGCTGTAATGATGAATAATGACTGAGGTTATACTCGTACAGAAGGCGACAGATGTAGCATTCTTCAGCCTATCTGTGTTGTTAGCAGCAAAACTCTGAGATATAAAAAGCAGCATAGGAGTGGATTGTGCCTATATGGTTTGATGTTGAGTGGCGAAGCGGATGTCTCGAGAATTCAATCAACTGCGAGCTCGAGCCGGCGCCATTTAATTGTTACAATCGAAGGGCGACCAGCGGCAATTACTGCAAGTACCCACGCACGTACACTGCTGGTTATCTAACCGGCCGGTCAAACCTCTCGCGACTCCGGGAGTTAATGCACGTCGTTACTGCTCGAGGTACAAACGAAATGACAAAATTGACAATACATATTTTTAAGGACTCCCATTTTTGTATAACTTGCAATTATTTTTTATGTTTATTTATTTGTCTATTTTAAGCGCTGTTGAATCTGAATCTTTAACTAAATAAATAAATTTCAGAATAAAATTATCCTACAAGAGATATACCAGTAGGTAGGTACTTTTACCTAAAATATCAGAACTAGTAATATCAAACAAATATGTCCCCACTAGCTAGACTAATAACATCAAACAAATATGTCCCACTAGCTAGACTAATAACATCAAACAAATATGTCCCCACTAGCTAGACTAATAACATCAAACAAATATGTCCCCACTAGCTAGACTAATAACATCAAACAAATATGTCCCCACTAGCTAGACTAATAACATCAAACAAATATGTCCCCACTAGCTAGACTAATAACATCAAACAAATATGTCCCCACTAGCTAGACTAATAACATCAAACAAATATGTCCCCACTAGCTAGACTAATAACATCAAACAAATATGTCCCCACTAGCTAGACTAATAAAATCAAACAAATATGTCCCCACTAGCTAGACTAATAACATCAAACAAATATGTCCTCACTAGCTAGACTAATAACATCAAACAAATATGTCCTCACTAGCTAGACTAATAACATCAAACAAATATGTCCCCACTAGCTAGACTAATAACATCAAACAAAATGCCACCAGTGCAGGTCATTGAGCATATAAAAATGTAATAGATTTAAGTTAATTAGGTCACAATATACGATTTTTGTTTTAAATACGTCCCTAATACTAATAGTAAATATTACTTCGCGCCCACTTATGACTGACATCAGTCCCTAACACTATGCCGGCTTGACTGGGCATGACGGCAATTCTAGCCGGATCCCGAAACGTCATTTGGAATGATGTCAAATACCAATTTTTACTTTCAAGAATTTGTGTGTAATAATATAATATATGTAAATTGGTGAAATTTAAAAATATGTGAGTGTTAGAGTTTCTATTGTGATCGGTCATAGGTGCAGGCAACACTGACCGATCGGTCATAGGTGCAGGCAACACTATGACCTATCTGATGAGGTATGGACACACTCAATGCGTACAGGACGTGCTGCACGTGCAGCCAGACGTCAGTGTTATCGTGTCCATGTACGGAGTTTGTAGTTATAATGATAACCACAAGATGGCATTTGTAAACAATTTTCTCCGTAAACGGTGTGTGATGACAAGTCATTATTGTATAGTGTTGTATACACGTGACCTAAACGTCTTCTTAGTGCTCTTCCGTATTCCACCGATAACTTTTCGTCAGCTCCAACCAACGATTGCTAAAGATTCAGGCGCTCAATACCGAGTTAAAACCCTGGTCAGGAATACAGTACGAGGGGCGTTCAAAATATTCTCGGTATTGATACGTTACAACCTCTTTTATATATATATTTGTTACTGGCCGCTAAGATTCATCCATTGACATTAAAAAAAAGTAAAATTGGAACCGAGATGTTCTTTTGTTTTTCTGCAATTGCCGAACAAACATGAACACCATGAGCGAATTAACAATTTTAACGAAATTAGAGCACCGATCCGTCATAAAATTCTTGACAAAACAGGGTAAAAATCAAAAAACCATAAAAGAGGAAATGGATTGTGTTTACCGTGAGTCTGCTCCTTCTTTATCTACTATTCAAAAATGGTCAAGCGAATTTAAGCGTGGAAGGGAGAGTATTGAAGATGACCCTAGACCTGGCCGGCCTGTAGTGGCTACCTCACAAGAAAATATTGATAAAGTGGAAAAACTTATATTGGAAGACGGCCGAGTGAAGGTAAAATCTATAGCTCAAGTAACCAATCTCTCTATTGGTACCGTACATGACATTATACATGACCATCTTAATATGTCAAAAGTAAGTGCAAGATGGGTTCCGCGAATGCTGACGCTTCTTCAAAAGGATATGCGTGTGGCTTGCTGTTCAGATTTTATCGACCTGTGTGGTGAAAATCCCGATGAGGTGCTGCAAAAAATAGTTACTGGAGATGAAACCTGGGTTCATCATTATGACCCAGAGAGCAAACAGGAGTCCATGCAGTGGCACATTAAGGGTTCAGCTCATCCCAAGAAGTTCAAGGTAATCCCGTCAGCTGGCAAGGTCATGGCCACAATATTTTGGGATTGTGAAGGAGTTTTGCTTATCGATTATAAAGAAAAAGGTGTAAATATCACAGGGCAGTACTACGCTAACGTTATACGTCAATTAAGAGATGCGATCAAAGAAAAGAGGCGAGGAAAGTTAACCAAAGGTGTTCTGCTTCTGCATGACAACGCCCCTGTCCATACTGCTCATATTGCCAAGGCAGCTATTGTTGAATGTGGGTTTGAAACTGTTACTCATCCACCCTATAGTCCGGACTTAGCCCCAAGCGACTTCTTTTTGTTTCCCAATCTTAAAAAGGATCTGCGTGGAAATAAATTTTCTGACGATGAAGCGTTGAAGACGGCCGTGGAGGAGCATTTTTACACCAAAGATAAAAAATATTTTTATGAGGGATTAAAAAAAATAATTGATCGATCTTATAAGTGTATGAACATAGGGGGGGAGTATATTGAAAAATAAAAATATCAAACTTTTCGTACTTGTTTGTTTTTATCCACATACCGAGAATATTTTGAACGCCCCTCGTACTTCAATTTATTTGTAGCATTTCTGTTCCCTGCGAGCGCCACTTATGATGAACAACTGTTTAAAGTGAAACTGTGAACTGGCTTCTTTTGATTCTGACCATCCCGGAAGGGATCGCATACAGTTTTACATAAAACTTGTAGAAAGTATTCGTTGACAGATTGTCGATGGGATACGCAATAGCTCTACAGTACTTGGAGAGCTAAACTGGAAGTTATCCTACACCTCGTTACCATCGAACTGTTCTGGACTTTTCAAATAGAATCTTATGACAAAGTAGTAAGAAGTAAGTTGGTGACGAACGATTTGCGGTCTCACAGCAAATATTAGCGACATAAATATAGTTGTTAGCTGAGCAGGAAGTAAAGCAGGACATGTACAGAGCCGTTTACCCTTAACCAGGATCTAGAAGACAAACTTCTAAGCATTCCATGGATTCACCGTGCGGGTGCCGGGTCCATCGTGTGTGGGTAAGAGATGAGAAGAATGGTGTCTCGGACTTGCGACCGACAATAGGCTGGTTTAAGAAAAGGAGGCCTGATATCTGATAAAATCTACCTATAGTACCTACAATGCGTGTGAGGAGAAACGTGAGGCTTATTAGTTACAATTAGTTATGGCAATTAGAGTGATCAAATAGTTGCAAGGCCGAAACGAAAGCTCCAGACCTGAGACGGATGTGGTCTCTCCTACACCTGTATCGCCACGGACTAAGGTCCACTTTAGACGCAAGTCTCGAGCTGTGGCCGACTTGTAAGATCTTTATCTGTTACCTGTAGATACACGGTTTGGAAGCATAGCTATCGATACTGGTACATAATATAGTATCGGTAAAAAATATATCGTTCCCAATATTATCGTGTTCCTAAGGTAAGGGCGCTATAGCTTATCCTAACCAGTTATCCATTACGAGTCTTTTAGTATTTGGCGAGATAGTAAGTTTTTTATTTATTTATTTTATGGCAAACTATTGACAATATAATTAAAATCAAAGATCGTCGAATGACTTAAATGCTCTCTTTAAAATAGGAATAATGTGATTCTGGACAACAAAAGTGGATTTGTACCTAGATATTCCCACAGGGTTTGCAAATTTGGAATTTTCTGATAGTTCACTGTTGACAAGTTGTTCCTGAAACACATTTGTAGTGCCTGCCGTATGGGGTGAGCCTACACTCGTCGGTCGTGTGTGTAGCGCCTGCCGTATGAGGTGAGCCCACACTCGTCGGTCGTGTGTGTAGTGCCTGCCGTATGAGGTGACCCCACACTCGTCGGTCGTGTGTGTAGTGCCTGCCGTATGAGGTGAGCCCACACTCGTCGGTCGTGTGTGTAGTGCCTGCCGTATGAGGTGAGCCCACACTCGTCGGTCGTGTGTGTAGTGCCTGCCGTATGAGGTGAGCCCACACTCGTCGGTCGTGTGTGTAGTGCCTGCCGTATGAGGTGAGCCCACACTCGTCGGTCGTGTGTGTAGTGCCTGCCGTATGAGGTGAGCCCACACTCGTCGGTCGTGTGTCTAGTGCCTGCCGTATGAGGTGAGCCCACACTCGTCGGTCGTGTGTGTAGTGCGTCGTTCGATACTACCATCGGCTTTCTTTGTATCTGGCGCTCGGTCGTATATAATGTGCGGTTCATCATTCGGAACGGTATGGATAGTTTTTCCGTATCGCCAGTCACCTGTCCTGATACTGATCAGTAGAAATCTTTTGGATAGCGTTGCTAATGTCCCCGGTACAGTTTTAATGTCCAGAGCCATAGGTTAAGAGGAAAGTTTTACGACGTCTAATGACCGAGACTAAAATTTAATGTAAACGGCTGCTAACTGATGAGCTTTCGTTAGGTCTTCTTTCTAAGAATGCTTTCGTTTTTTTTAGTAGATATCATTGAAACTGGACTTTTCTAACGCCGACTTAACTATAGCTTAGTATTGTTACCACTTTGAGTGTAGTTTGTTGTCCTTTACTGTCCTCAGCGCTTCTGCATCGCACAATCTTATAGTTTGTTGTCCTTTACTGTCCTCAGCGCTTCTGCATCGCACAATCTCATAGTTTGTTGTCCTTTACTGTCCTCAGCGCTTCTGCATCGCACAATCTCATAGTTTGTTGTCCTTTACTGTCCTCAGCGCTTCTGCATCGCACAATCTCATAGTTTGTTGTCCTTTACTGTCCTCAGCGCTTCTGCATCGCACAATCTCATAGTTTGTTGTCCTTTACTGTCCTCAGCGCTTCTGCATCGCACAATCTCATAGTTTGTTGTCCTTTACTGTCCTTTACTGTCCTCAGCGCTTCTACATCGCACAATCTCATAGTTTCTAATGTTTTTCAAGTCTGGGAGTACTTTTGACAAATGTAGTCCATTTCCTTTCTAGGAAATAAAATTACGGACATTGTAGAGATAGGAATCATAGATTTATTTTAGTAAATAGAAAGGATAGACTGAAGTTAGTTAGGTATATGGAGGTAACAATCTGACTAATGTCCGTATTTTTTTTCCAAGTAAGTTAATAAAATTACAGATCTCAAAAGTACACTCATTTCTTGTTTATATTTTTGTTTTGCTTTTATATATTTTTAGATACGTAGTATAAAATATAATAATTTTTGTTTTCATTTTAATAATTTTGTGATGTTTTTTTAAAAATATTTTTTAGTTTATTTAAATAGAAATCAGTGTTAGGTTTACTATTAATAGATTGCATTCATTTCATGCTTATGTATAATGTTATTTGTTAATTTTAAGAATGTATCCAGTATATAAACTAATTAAAAAAAAAGAAACTTGATAAATATTTGAAAATGTTGATTTGTGCGAGCGAGAGGGATAACAAACCTTAAACCCCCTTAAACCCTTAAGGTTGAAATCATCATAATAACAAAATGACAAAAAGTGAAATCCTACGGGTCGCGGTCGTCGCGTGTTATATATTACGATGGTACACAGTGATCTGGGCAAGTAATGTTGTTGGATCCGAGATAGATGAGGGGCATCGTTCGACCTCCTTCCCAAACTAACTTGCCTCGCTTGGTTACATTAACAAAAAGTGAAATCCTACGGGTCGCGGTCGTCGCGTGTTATATATTACGATGGTACACAGTGATCTGGGCAAGTAATGTTGTTGGATCCGAGATAGATGAGGGGCATCGTTCGACCTCTTTCCCAAACTAACTTGCCTCGCTTGGTTACATTAATAAAAAGTGAAATCCTACGGGTCGCGGTCGTCGCGTGTTATATATTACGATGGTACACAGTGATCTGGGCAAGTAATGTTGTTGGATCCGAGATAGATGAGGGGCATCGTTCGACCTCCTTCCCAAACTAACTTGCCTCGCTTGGTTACATTAATAAAAAGTGAAATCCTACGGGTCGCGGTCGTCGCGTGTTATATATTACGATGGTACACAGTGATCTGGGCAAGTAATGTTGTTGGATCCGAGATAGATGAGGGGCATCGTTCGACCTCTTTCCCAAACTAACTTGCCTCGCTTGGTTACATTAATAAAAAGTGAAATCCTACGGGTCGCGGTCGTCGCGTGTTATATATTACGATGGTACACAGTGATCTGGGCAAGTAATGTTGTTGGATCCGAGATAGATGAGGGGCATCGTTCGACCTCCTTCCCAAACTAACTTGCCTCGCTTGGTTACATTAATAAAAAGTGAAATCCTACGGGTCGCGGTCGTCGCGTGTTATATATTACGATGGTACACAGTGATCTGGGCAAGTAATGTTGTTGGATCCGAGATAGATGAGGGGCATCGTTCGACCTCCTTCCCAAACTAACTTGCCTCGCTTGGTTACATTAATAAAAAGTGAAATCCTACGGGTCGCGGTCGTCGCGTGTTATATATTACGATGGTACACAGTGATCTGGGCAAGTAATGTTGTTGGATCCGAGATAGATGAGGGGCATCGTTCGACCTCTTTCCCAAACTAACTTGCCTCGCTTGGTTACATTAATAAAAAGTGAAATCCTACGGGTCGCGGTCGTCGCGTGTTATATATTACGATGGTACACAGTGATCTGGGCAAGTAATGTTGTTGGATCCGAGATAGATGAGGGGCATCGTTCGACCTCCTTCCCAAACTAACTTGCCTCGCTTGGTTACATTAATAAAAAGTGAAATCCTACGGGTCGCGGTCGTCGCGTGTTATATATTACGATGGTACACAGTGATCTGGGCAAGTAATGTTGTTGGATCCGAGATAGATGAGGGGCATCGTTCGACCTCCTTCCCAAACTAACTTGCCTCGCTTGGTTACATTAATAAAAAGTGAAATCCTACGGGTCGCGGTCGTCGCGTGTTATATATTACGATGGTACACAGTGATCTGGGCAAGTAATGTTGTTGGATCCGAGATAGATGAGGGGCATCGTTCGACCTCCTTCCCAAACTAACTTGCCTCGCTTGGTTACATTAATAAAAAGTGAAATCCTACGGGTCGCGGTCGTCGCGTGTTATATATTACGATGGTACACAGCGATCTGGGCAAGTAATGTTGTTGGATCCGAGATAGATGAGGGGCATCGTTCGACCTCCTTCCCAAACTAACTTGCCTCGCTTGGTTACATTAATAAAAAGTGAAATCCTACGGGTCGCGGTCGTCGCGTGTTATATATTACGATGGTACACAGTGATCTGGGCAAGTAATGTTGTTGGATCCGAGATAGATGAGGGGCATCGTTCGACCTCCTTCCCAAACTAACTTGCCTCGCTTGGTTACATTAATAAAAAGTGAAATCCTACGGGTCGCGGTCGTCGCGTGTTATATATTACGATGGTACACAGTGATCTGGGCAAGTAATGTTGTTGGATCCGAGATAGATGAGGGGCATCGTTCGACCTCTTTCCCAAACTAACTTGCCTCGCTTGGTTACATTAATAAAAAGTGAAATCCTACGGGTCGCGGTCGTCGCGTGTTATATATTACGATGGTACACAGTGATCTGGGCAAGTAATGTTGTTGGATCCGAGATAGATGAGGGGCATCGTTCGACCTCCTTCCCAAACTAACTTGCCTCGCTTGGTTACATTAATAAAAAGTGAAATCCTACGGGTCGCGGTCGTCGCGTGTTATATATTACGATGGTACACAGTGATCTGGGCAAGTAATGTTGTTGGATCCGAGATAGATGAGGGGCATCGTTCGACCTCCTTCCCAAACTAACTTGCCTCGCTTGGTTACATTAATAAAAAGTGAAATCCTACGGGTCGCGGTCGTCGCGTGTTATATATTACGATGGTACACAGTGATCTGGGCAAGTAATGTTGTTGGATCCGAGATAGATGAGGGGCATCGTTCGACCTCTTTCCCAAACTAACTTGCCTCGCTTGGTTACATTAATAAAAAGTGAAATCCTACGGGTCGCGGTCGTCGCGTGTTATATATTACGATGGTACACAGTGATCTGGGCAAGTAATGTTGTTGGATCCGAGATAGATGAGGGGCATCGTTCGACCTCCTTCCCAAACTAACTTGCCTCGCTTGGTTACATTAATAAAAAGTGAAATCCTACGGGTCGCGGTCGTCGCGTGTTATATATTACGATGGTACACAGTGATCTGGGCAAGTAATGTTGTTGGATCCGAGATAGATGAGGGGCATCGTTCGACCTCCTTCCCAAACTAACTTGCCTCGCTTGGTTACATTAATAAAAAGTGAAATCCTACGGGTCGCGGTCGTCGCGTGTTATATATTACGATGGTACACAGTGATCTGGGCAAGTAATGTTGTTGGATCCGAGATAGATGAGGGGCATCGTTCGACCTCTTTCCCAAACTAACTTGCCTCGCTTGGTTACATTAATAAAAAGTGAAATCCTACGGGTCGCGGTCGTCGCGTGTTATATATTACGATGGTACACAGTGATCTGGGCAAGTAATGTTGTTGGATCCGAGATAGATGAGGGGCATCGTTCGGTCGCGGTCGTCGCGTGTTATATATTACGATGGTACACAGTGATCTGGGCAAGTAATGTTGTTGGATCCGAGATAGATGAGGGGCATCGTTCGACCTCTTTCCCAAACTAACTTGCCTCGCTTGGTTACATTAATAAAAAGTGAAATCCTACGGGTCGCGGTCGTCGCGTGTTATATTTTACGATGGTACACAGTGATCTGGGCAAGTAATGTTGTTGGATCCGAGATAGATGAGGGGCATCGTTCGACCTCTTTCCCAAACTAACTTGCCTCGCTTGGTTACATTAATAAAAAGTGAAATCCTACGGGTCGCGGTCGTCGCGTGTTATATTTTACGATGGTACACAGTGATCTGGGCAAGTAATGTTGTTGGATCCGAGATAGATGAGGGGCATCGTTCGACCTCTTTCCCAAACTAACTTGCCTCGCTTGGTTACATTAATAAAAAGTGAAATCCTACGGGTCGCGGTCGTCGCGTGTTATATTTTACGATGGTACACAGTGATCTGGGCAAGTAATGTTGTTGGATCCGAGATAGATGAGGGGCATCGTTCGACCTCTTTCCCAAACTAACTTGCCTCGCTTGGTTACATTAATAAAAAGTGAAATCCTACGGGTCGCGGTCGTCGCGTGTTATATTTTACGATGGTACACAGTGATCTGGGCAAGTAATGTTGTTGGATCCGAGATAGATGAGGGGCATCGTTCGACCTCTTTCCCAAACTAACTTGCCTCGCTTGGTTACATTAATAAAAAGTGAAATCCTACGGGTCGCGGTCGTCGCGTGTTATATTTTACGATGGTACACAGTGATCTGGGCAAGTAATGTTGTTGGATCCGAGATAGATGAGGGGCATCGTTCGACCTCTTTCCCAAACTAACTTGCCTCGCTTGGTTACATTAATAAAAAGTGAAATCCTACGGGTCGCGGTCGTCGCGTGTTATATATTACGATGGTACACAGTGATCTGGGCAAGTAATGTTGTTGGATCCGAGATAGATGAGGGGCATCGTTCGACCTCCTTCCCAAACTAACTTGCCTCGCTTGGTTACATTAATAAAAAGTGAAATCCTACGGGTCGCGGTCGTCGCGTGTTATATATTACGATGGTACACAGTGATCTGGGCAAGTAATGTTGTTGGATCCGAGATAGATGAGGGGCATCGTTCGACCTCCTTCCCAAACTAACTTGCCTCGCTTGGTTACATTAATAAAAAGTGAAATCCTACGGGTCGCGGTCGTCGCGTGTTATATATTACGATGGTACACAGTGATCTGGGCAAGTAATGTTGTTGGATCCGAGATAGATGAGGGGCATCGTTCGACCTCTTTCCCAAACTAACTTGCCTCGCTTGGTTACATTAATAAAAAGTGAAATCCTACGGGTCGCGGTCGTCGCGTGTTATATATTACGATGGTACACAGTGATCTGGGCAAGTAATGTTGTTGGATCCGAGATAGATGAGGGGCATCGTTCGACCTCTTTCCCAAACTAACTTGCCTCGCTTGGTTACATTAATAAAAAGTGAAATCCTACGGGTCGCGGTCGTCGCGTGTTATATATTACGATGGTACACAGTGATCTGGGCAAGTAATGTTGTTGGATCCGAGATAGATGAGGGGCATCGTTCGACCTCTTTCCCAAACTAACTTGCCTCGCTTGGTTACATTAATAAAAAGTGAAATCCTACGGGTCGCGGTCGTCGCGTGTTATATTTTACGATGGTACACAGTGATCTGGGCAAGTAATGTTGTTGGATCCGAGATAGATGAGGGGCATCGTTCGACCTCTTTCCCAAACTAACTTGCCTCGCTTGGTTACATTAATAAAAAGTGAAATCCTACGGGTCGCGGTCGTCGCGTGTTATATTTTACGATGGTACACAGTGATCTGGGCAAGTAATGTTGTTGGATCCGAGATAGATGAGGGGCATCGTTCGACCTCTTTCCCAAACTAACTTGCCTCGCTTGGTTACATTAATAAAAAGTGAAATCCTACGGGTCGCGGTCGTCGCGTGTTATATTTTACGATGGTACACAGTGATCTGGGCAAGTAATGTTGTTGGATCCGAGATAGATGAGGGGCATCGTTCGACCTCTTTCCCAAACTAACTTGCCTCGCTTGGTTACATTAATAAAAAGTGAAATCCTACGGGTCGCGGTCGTCGCGTGTTATATTTTACGATGGTACACAGTGATCTGGGCACGTAATGTTGTTGGATCCGAGATAGATGAGGGGCATCGTTCGACCTCTTTCCCAAACTAACTTGCCTCGCTTGGTTACATTAATAAAAAGTGAAATCCTACGGGTCGCGGTCGTCGCGTGTTATATTTTACGATGGTACACAGTGATCTGGGCAAGTAATGTTGTTGGATCCGAGATAGATGAGGGGCATCGTTCGACCTCTTTCCCAAACTAACTTGCCTCGCTTGGTTACATTAATACCATTATTTACTTGGTAGCCCAACAGTGCAGTGTGTAAGTTACACCACAGCCAGCTCGGGAATTATCACAGCTATATTCCTACTAATATTATAAATGCGATAGAAGCTTTCTCCGTCTGTCAGTTTGTCTCGCCTTCGCGCCTAAACTACATAACCAATTGAAATAAGATTTGGTAGAATATGTTCTTTCTTATTAACCCAGGCATCGAGCTATATGACGTTATGATCCAAGCGCAACATGTGATCCCGCGGTCATTTGTCTGTAACTTTGTAGCGTAGACATGACTTTACGGGCAATGATGGTTTTTCTTGCAACCATAATATTATCTACACGGTGAAAGCAAACAGCTAATGATTATTTTGTCGACTGTACGTGAAGGGACATTAAAAGTTTGTTCAACTGCAAAACATATTTTTGTAAAGTGTAACTAATAGAGTTGGCAACACTGGCCGCGATTGGCAACACTGCCAATTAAATACTTTACGGTGTTCGTGGATTTTGCACTAATTATACTTTAAATAAAATGTAAAATTAAATCCAAATTGTGTTTTATTATAAAAGCACCGCTATTTATACGGCTTTAAAAGTTTGACTCTATCGAAGTTACGGAAGTAGGTGCACATGTGGCCACCCCTCAGCGTTACATACAATGCTTTATGTTCGGCGGTAAGTAAGGGTGGCTTCAGACCCTCGACTCGGCGTTGTGATCGACCGACTCGAATGGAAGGTAATAATTGCGACGCTCGAAAACTGTTTTAAAAGCTCTTGTGGTTTGTTCTTTCTTTCATATCTTTGGATCAATATTTATGCAACGTATTCAATTAAAATGAACTTTACGTCACAAACTTTCAGATTGAAACATTAGTTTAACTAAACAGCCCCTACGATAGTGTAGAATGCTATCAAACAGTCTTTATGGGACTGACAAGGACTGACTATATTGTTCTACATCTGAAACCATCTGAATTGTTTAAATTAGTTTTTTTTTAATTTGTATCTTTGACTATTTAACAAATGCGCATTACGGTGCTCTACTTTTGATGCGACAAGAATTAAAAAAAAAACAATAAAAGAAAAAACTATCTTAAACCTAATAACCTAATAATTACATTATTAAAATTTATATATATATTATAATTAAGTTTCAAGTCATTGTGTTATTGCGCGGGTTTTAATGTTCTTATCTTCCGTATCTGAAAACTAAACTTGAGTTATTAAAAAGTAGTTAATTTGTTTGTGTTCCAGTGGGCGGCATGTCCCGCGGCGGGGCGGGCAAGGCGTGCGCCAAGCGTGTGGCGCCCCCCGCCGTGCCCGAGGCGCTCGCCGCCGCGCACCGACACTCGGGATCCTCCTTCGGCAGCCAGGGGTACGCCAGCTGCGAGGAGCCGCCGCCAGACACCCCCTCGCACTCTAGCAGAGGTAACGACGTCAATCTCGATCTCTTACAACTGAAACAGAATCATCTCGAGAGGAAAACGTTATAGAAATTATTTGTTCTCCGGAACACGTCGATATGTAAACAAGAAAGGACCTAGTATAGAACCTTGATGAACACCAGAGGTAATAATTATTCTGCCATCCCAAAACCAATATAATTGCGTAAAAATATTGATTTTTGCATTTGATAATAAGGACTTAAGTTAAAACAGTTTCCTACTAAATAAAGTAAAAAAAAAATATGCAATTTCGACGTTATCAAAAGCTTGGTAAAAATCTATGTATATTCATGTGTATTTGCCGTTTGTTATTATTACATAAGATTATTACAGTAAACTTCTTCTAATATCATCGACGTTATCCCCTAATATTCCTTTACCGGATAAAGGCTTTGTTTTGAATAATATAAGATATAAGCCAAAGAAAAATCAGGCACTTCTTGAAATTCCGTTTAGAAATCGTATATTTTTGAGAAGTAAAAGAAAATGTCGACGGTTTTAGATGACCACAGTGACTACGGCAGCACGGTGTCGGGCGCGTCCGGGATGTCGCTGGGCCGCAGTCCGGGGGGCGGCAGCTTCACGTTCCCCGCACAACCCCTCACTCACAAGGCCGCCGTCTACTACCACCACCAGCTCGCTCTCAGCGACGACCAGGGCATCGATATGACACAGGTATGTAGCTCAACACAATTACACTATTTTTTATTATTAGAACTACAACTTATATAATTATTTAAAATATACCTCTATTATGTAATATATTATTGTGCTAAACAAAAGATAAGATAGGCTTCAGAATTTTCATGTCATCTGCAAATAAAATTACTTTGAATTACAGAAAGCATGATTCAATGTCTTTAAAGAGCCAAGCAATGATCCCTGAGGGATTCCTGAGGGAATATTTGACCCAGTTTGAGATCTGTTGTAATGTTGCAAGAAGAATTGGTCACTCTAACCAATTATATGAAATGCTTTCCGTGTAAAATATAATCCGTGTAAAGGTGGACCTGCCCTTCCTTCTGCATTTTGTCCGTAACATAACCATTGGAGAGAATCAAGTTGGATATTGTTGACCTTTCTTAGAATTTTTGTAACATTTGTAATTAATAAAACACTATTTGTGAGACTATGTAGTTTAAATGTTGAGCGTCTCGTTCCAGAGTCCCGGTCGGGACAGTCCGGGCTCCTCGTCGGGCTCCGGCGGCTCCGGCTCGCGCCACTCCTCCGCCTCCCTGGACAGCGGCCGCGCCTCCTCCGGGAGAAACGACGCCGCCGAGCTCGTGCACAGGATGCTCCTGCAAGGACGACCGGTACGTCACCTTCTCCGACGGGCATGTGGACATCCTGACAGCCTCGGTCCGCCTTCCAGGAGAGCGAGATCTTCCAGAGCTGGCTGTGCGAGCTGCAGCTGGAGGAGTACTGGCGGCTGCTGTGCGGGGCGGGGTACGACCTGGCCACCGCCGTGCGCATGACCCCCGAGGACCTGACCGCGGTCGGGGTCAGGAAGCCGGCGCACAGGAAGAGACTCAAGGCGGAGCTGGCGGCCCTCCGCGTGCCCGACGCCTTGCCGGACTACATCCCGGTGAGCGCTGCCCCGAGGCGCTGGGCCTCGCGTCGGAGCGAGAGAGGCTCTGCCTGACGCGCGAGTGTGGTTGCAGGGCTCCCTGGAGGAGTGGCTCCGCCTGCTGCGCCTGGAGGAGCACGCGCCGGCGCTGGTGTCGCAGGGGTATCGCACCGTGCATCACGCCACGCAGCTCGCCTGGGAGGTACGTACGGCAACTATCCATATCGGATACAATTATTTAAATCTCTTTCCTCGATAATTAAAATACTCGTAGTTTCAAAAACACAACATTCTTTCATATCAAAATAGCCGTCATAATGTAGACTCGCGTCAGTTACTCATTAATTTACGAAGATTACATTATCACTTTACAAAATGTGTATTTTTGCGTTGTTTCTGTGTCTCGTTACCAAAATGAACTATAACATTACTAACACCCCTTACAGACTGGAGATCTAATCCTCGCGCTAAGAGCGATGCTATAAACTAAATAATTGATAAGTGTATAAGCGCAGTATACATATAGTTATACATACTTGGAAAAAATTTATTTTTTAATTAAATTCAATCTAAAAAATAATACTACTATATTTTTTTTTTAATCAAGTTTTTATAGAAATAATAATAAACTAAATGAATTTATATATGATCTATGAAAAGTGTATGTCCTTGTGGTTCCAGGACCTGGAGGACATGGGAATAGTCCGGTTGGGGCATCAGAAGAAGATCCTGCTCGCCATCAAGAGGGTCAAGGACATCCGCGCGGGGAAGGGGCAACACGCACAGGTATACACTACTGCACTCCGAGAGGTTTGTGAAGCTTAGCATCCCTCTCGCTCGCACAATCCAAAACGTTAAACATTTTGCAAGTGTACTTATGAGGAAGTAGTCCACCAGCTTTCTATGAAATAAAATTTCAGGTGTTTTAGACATATTTTAAATCAGGTACTATTAGTTTATTTTACTAAAACAAATCTATTATTAATACATATTTATATGATCGTGATCTTATTTCCCAGTGAGCTGATCGACATTATTTTAAAGAACACTCAGATTAGATAATAGACTGGCAAGCGATGCAAAGCGCACCCGACAATATTATACAATAACAGTAGACGCGGCACCTGGAGCGGCACCTGGAGCTGCACCTGGAGCGGCACCTGGAGCTGCACCTGGAGCTGCACCTAGCAAATGCTTACATTTATATCTCTTTTCACTACTTAGGGCATCTTCTATTACATAAAACATTTATTATAATAGAAGAATACTACAGACTAGCAGATCTGTCAGTCACAAACAGTGAACGTTTCATTATATTCTACCTATTGATAGCCCGGAACACAAAAATTCAACTAATACCAAGGTGATGGAGACCATTTGCATTTGGCTTCATATCTACTTTGACTCCTCCAGAGAGGCCAGGTGCCCCATGTATGTGGAGACACAACGAACAGAGGGACAACCCGTACCGGTAGCTGTCGGGAGGCCAGGTGCCCCATGTATGTGGAGACACGACGAACAGAGGGACAACCCGTACCGGTAGCTGTCGGGAGGCCAGGTGCCCCATGTATGTGGAGATACAACGAACAGAGGGACAACCCGTACCGGTAGCTGTCGGGAGGCCAGGTGCCTCATGTATGTGGAGACACAACGAACAGAGGGACAACCCGTACCGGTAGTTGTCGGGAGGCCAGGTGCCCCATGTATGTGTTGTCGGGAGGCCAGGTGCCCCATGTATGTGGAGACACGACGAACAGAGGGACAACCCGTACCGGTAGCTGTCGGGAGGCCAGGTGCCCCATGTATTTGGAGACACGACGAACAGAGGGACAACCCGTACCGGTAGCTGTCGGGAGGCCAGGTGCCCCATGTATGTGGAGACACAACGAACAGAGGGACAACCCGTACCGGTAGCTGTCGGGAGGCCAGGTGCCCCATGTATGTGGAGACACGACGAACAGAGGGACAACCCGTACCGGTAGCTGTCGGGAGGCCAGGTGCCCCATGTATGTGGAGACACGACGAACAGAGGGACAACCCGTACTGGTAGCTGTCGGGAGGCCAGGTGCCCCATGTATGTGGAGACACGACGAACAGAGGGACAACCCGTACCGGTAGCTGTCGGGAGGCCAGGTGCCCCATGTATGTGGAGACACGACGAACAGAGGGACAACCCGTACCGGTAGCTGTCGTGAGGCCAGGTGCCCCATGTATGTGGAGACACGACGAACAGAGGGACAACCCGTACCGGTAGCTGTCGGGAGGCCAGGTGCCCCATGTATGTGGAGACACGACGAACAGAGGGACAACCCGTACCGGTAGCTGTCGGGAGGCCAGGTGCCCCATGTATGTATGTGGAGACACGACGAACAGAGGGACAACCCGTACCGGTAGCTGTCGGGAGGCCAGGTGCCCCATGTATGTGGAGACACGACGAACAGAGGGACAACCCGTACCGGTAGCTGTCGGGAGGCCAGGTGCCCCATGTATGTGGAGACACGACGAACAGAGGGACAACCCGTACTGGTAGCTGTCGGGAGGCCAGGTGCCCCATGTATGTGGAGACACGACGAACAGAGGGACAACCCGTACCGGTAGCTGTCGGGAGGCCAGGTGCCCCATGTATGTGGAGACACGACGAACAGAGGGACAACCCGTACTGGTAGCTGTCGGGAGGCCAGGTGCCCCATGTATGTGGAGACACGACGAACAGAGGGACAACCCGTACCGGTAGCTGTCGGGAGGCCAGGTGCCCCATGTATGTGGAGACACAACGAACAGAGGGACAACCCGTACCGGTAGCTGTCCCGCGCTTAGTCTCTACCAGACCATGACTTTGCCTCCTCCAGAGAGGCCCGGTGCCCCATCGCGTCCCGCAGAGCTCCCAGCAGTCTGGAGTCTAACTCCCGCATTCTAAGACGTTTCCTCGACGGCTCCTCCACTTAACATTTCCTTTCAGCTGTCAAACGAAAATTAAGTTTCTGTGTAGTTACGATTTAAAAAAAAATGGCGTAATGTGCCAGCTTACGGCAGACCTTTAAAATAAAACTGTCGGCTCGGCTCTATTTTCAAACTTAAATAATGAATATAATATATAAATAAATAAAAATTATAAAAAATACTGGTGTAAGTACATGTGCGGCCGTCTCTTCTTCCGCAATGCATCTATCTGGCTATCTGGAATGTTCAGAGCGTATAGAAAGTTAAAGGCAGATAAAAATCCCAACCATTATGCTCAGCTCAGCTCTGTTGAGGCTCAGGAGGCGCTCAGGGTCAGGGTCGGAAGTGTCTGCAGTTTGTGGTCGATATCCACATCGGCTCCTGCAGTCTATCTGTTCTTAGCCTCGTAGGAATTGCAACGGTACCCCTACCTACTACTATTGTTGGTCCTGGGTCTACTGGAGTTGTGGATGGCTATCATCTGGCCATTTCGTCGGCTGCTTCATTACCCAGTGAACCTCTGTGACCCATCATCTACTGTAACGTGACTCTATTTTCTCTGCACAATGCCTCCTGGGCCAGGTGACAGTCGAGAATCAGTGCAGACCTGATGTAATCGCTTTTTGATGTAAAAGAACGCAGCTGACTGTGGGTCGTGCTCGAAAGAACGCAGCTGACTGTGGGTCGTGTTTGAAAGAACGCAGCTGACTGTGGGTCGTGCTCGAAAAAACGCAGCTGACTGTGGGTCGTGTTTGAAAGAACGCAGCTGACTGTGGGTCGTGCTCGAAAAAACGCAGCTGACTGTGGGTCGTGTTTAAAAGAACGCAGCTGACTGTGGGTCGTGCTCGAAAGAACGCAGCTGACTGTGGGTCGTATTTGAAAGAACGCACCTGACTGTGGGTCGTGCTCGAAAAAACGCAGCTGACTGTGGGTCGTGTTTAAAAGAACGCAGCTGACTGTGGGTCGTGCTCGAAAAAACGCAGCTGACTGTGGGTCGTGTTTAAAAGAACGCAGCTGACTGTGGGTCGTGCTCGAAAGAACGCAGCTGACTGTGGGTCGTGCTCGAAAGAACGCAGATGACTGTGGGTCGTGCGCGAAAGAACGCAGCTGACTGTGGGTCGTGTTTGAAAGAACGCAGCTGACTGTGGGTCGTGCTCGAAAGAACGCAGCTGACTGTGGGTCGTGCTCGAAAGAACGTAGCTGACTGTGGGTCGTGCTCGAAAGAACGCAGCTGACTGTGGGTCGTGCTCGAAGAACGCAGCTGACTGTAGGTCGTGCTCGAAAGAACGCAGCTGACAGTAGGTCGTGCTCGAAAGAACGCAGCTGACTGTAGGTCGTGCTCGAAAGAACGCAGCTGACTGTAGGTCGTGCTCGAAAGAACGCAGCTGACAGTAGGTCGTGCTCGAAAGAACGCAGCTGACTGTAGGTCGTGCTCGAAAGAACGCAGCTGACAGTAGGTCGTGCTCGAAAGAACGCAGCTGACTGTGGGTCGTGTTCGCAAGAACGCAGCTGACAGTAGGTCGTGCTCGAAAGAACGCAGCTGACTGTGGGTCGTGTTCGCAAGAACGCAGCTGACAGTAGGTCGTGCTCGAAAGAACGCAGCTGACAGTAGGTCGTGCTCAAAAGAACGCAGCTGACAGTAGGTCGTGCTCGAAAGAACGCAGCTGACTATGGGTCGTGCTCGAAAGAACGCAGCTGACTGTGGGTCGTGTTCGCAAGAACGCAGCTGACAGTAGGTCGTGCTCGAAAGAACGCAGCTGACTGTGGGTCGTGCTCGAAAGAACGCAGCTGACTGTGGGTCGTGCTCGAAAGAACGCAGCTGACTGTGGGTCGTGCTCGAAAGAACGCAGCTGACTGTGGGTCGTGCTCGAAAGAACGCAGCTGACTGTGGGTCGTGCTCGAAAGAACGCAGCTGACTGTGGGTCGTGTTCGCAAGAACGCAGCTGACAGTAGGTCGTGCTCGAAAGAACGCAGCTGACTGTGGGTCGTGCTCGAAAGAACGCAGCTGACTGTGGGTCGTGTTCGCAAGAACGCAGCTGACAGTAGGTCGTGCTCGAAAGAACGCAGCTGACAGTAGGTCGTGCTCAAAAGAACGCAGCTGACAGTAGGTCGTGCTCGAAAGAACGCAGCTGACTGTGGGTCGTGCTCGAAAGAACGCAGCTGACTGTGGGTCGTGTTCGCAAGAACGCAGCTGACAGTAGGTCGTGCTCGAAAGAACGCAGCTGACTGTGGGTCGTGCTCGAAAGAACGCAGCTGACTGTGGGTCGTGCTCGAAAGAACGCAGCTGACTGTGGGTCGTGCTCGAAAGAACGCAGCTGACTGTGGGTCGTGCTCGAAAGAACGCAGCTGACTGTGGGTCGTGCTCGAAAGAACGCAGCTGACTGTGGGTCGGCTCGAAAGAACGCAGCTGACTGTGGGTCGTGCTCGAAAGAACGCAGCTGACTGTGGGTCGTGCTCGAAAGAACGCAGCTGACATGATAACAATTGAAATAGTAAAAATAATCATCAAAAACTACAATCAAATATTATTAGATATAATTTGGACTATTTAAATTCTTGTGTCAACTACGAGTATATCCAAGAAAACGTAGCTGCAGAACCTAATAGCATTTTAATTGGATTATGATTATCGTAAAAAGCCTTAGTAACCCCCCCCTGTGTGTTGTGAAGGCGCCGCCGTGGGAGAGAGAGGCGCCCCCCCGGTCTGCGCCGGCGCCCCCCCACGACCTGCTCTCCATACAGGTACCATCTATCACACTCCATCTTCGATATCTCTATTTTTAAGTCGACAGTTTTTTAACACATTCATGAAAGTAGGTACTCAATTGGCTCTGAGTTTTAATATTTGGGCGTATTATAGTAATAGTATTTTTAATAATTAACAATTGATTAATGAATTAGTTCTAATGTTTTATACTTACAATATTTTTATACTAATAAAGTTTCTCACCTTCAGCTCTTTTTTACTATAATATGAAACTGAAGATTAAAAATAATCAGAGCTAATACTCCAGAACCATTTATATTTTAGTGAACTGTTGACATAAACTAGACCATCGTATCTCCTCACTCCTGACCGACATCCTCGCTTACCGGCTCGTTTGGAGAGGTCTCCGATCGCACCCCGAGACATTTGGTGGCTCTGTATGTCTAAGGCAGACAGACCTCCACACCACACGTAATACTAGACACAAACTGATTTCTTTAGAGGTCTGCTTCTCGTCGGCGACAAGTGGAAATAGTTGTATAATACAAATGAACATTTTTATCAAGAAATTGTTTCAACACACTTTTTAAACTGATCATAATATTTCTAAACATATTAACGAACAATTAGTTCAGGAGACTCTGTGTGTCTCTATCCTGTAACAATCCAATTGAAACGTCCCGACTATATAATGTTGTCACTTGTCGCCGCGCTCTACAAATTGTCTATTGCTTGGATGTTGCACGATAGAAAAAAAAAAATGTTATTTCATGTATTTAATGTTATTTAAATAGTAATAGTAAACAGTACGGAAAATAACAATTGTTAAACAAAAACATAATTTACTTTACCTACATAATAATAGTTATGTGTTCCCCAGCTCCGCGGGAAGTCCCTGGAGTCCCTGGAGGACCTGGAGAGTCCCCCCGCCTTCCCTCCCCCCTGGCAGGAGGACAGCGAGGCCGGGGGGACCCTCCCCAGACACAGAGGTCAGTACTCTCAGACCCGAGGCCCGGCTGGAGTCCTCCAAACGGCTCCTCCACTCGAACATTACTTGTAAACTCTCTTTTTTTTCAAAGAACTTTCTCTCTGTTAGATCACGAATTGTGAGATCTGGAATGTGTTCTTCCAGGTCCGGTTCGGAGTCGGCCCGTGGCGAAGGTGTTGGGCTCCTCCCGCGGAGGGACTCTGGAGGAGGAGCGCAGACTGCAGACGGCGGCCTGCGGAGCCTCCCCACACGTCTCTCGGAAACCTCCGCCAGAGCCGCCCAGGAGGAGGAGACTCACCACGGCGGAGGTAAACACACCTTAGCTCTAAAGATAGTATTGTAAACGCAAATTTCCACACAGACAGACAGACAGACAGTGGGGTCGTCCAGGCCCGGATGGCTAATGGGCCTGGGTTGGGGATGGGGACATTCCCCCGTTTTCCCCGGCTGGATCTCAGCGGGTAACCACCCGCTGGTAATTCATGCACTTTTGGTGCTGGGCGCTGTTACTGGTATAAAAGCGCCTGTGTGGCTCACGAACCCAGGGGGGTATAGGTTCGACTACTTCAGCTCTCCTCCAAGAGCACTTCTCTAGGAAGCGGTCTCCCGTTGGTGGGCCGAGCGCAAGACGGAGCGATATTCTGAAGATGCTTGAAGTGTCCGTTGTCGGCCCGATAGAACATACCTCTAGTCAGGCCGACGACAAATTCCTCAATAGTAGGCATCTCCAGATCTATGACGGAATTACGCACGAACCATGGTGCTCGGGAGACCACTCTGAGCGATATGTTCTGCTGACTTTGGATCTTTTCCCTATTAGTCTTGGCCAGAAGGTGGTGCCAGGCTGGCGCAGCATACGTGAGTCGGGAACGGATGAACATCTTGTAGATCCGGACCTTCAACCTGAGCGGCAAGCTGGAATTCATAACAGGGCGTAACATGGCTCGGGCCGCCTTCGCCTGATTGACGGCGTGGCAGGCCATTTCACCCATTGTTAACGTCCTGTTAATGATGCAGCCCAGGTATTTGACGGTCGGAGTCCACTCGATGTTCTGTCTTCGAAGCTGCAGTAGTGGAGGCAGTCGGCATCTGGATGTCATCAATGCGGCAGTTTTGCCGACATTGATGGACATACGCCACTTGTCCAACCACGCAGGGAGAAGATCCAGGAGGTCTTGCATTTTATTAGCAGCCTCATATTGGCTTGGAGAAGAGCTAAAGTAGGCACTGTCGTCCGCAAACAGTGCAAGCGTGACATCCTCCTCCCTGTCCTCCCCGTCCTCCTCCAGGACTTCAGAGAGAGTTGGGATGTCATTTGTATACAGCGCGTAAAGTACGGGAGATAAGCAGCTGCCCTGTGGAACCCCAGCCAGAATGGGCTTTTCCACAGAGATGAGATCCTCCACAGCGACGTGGAATCGTCGTCCCTCCAGGAACGACGCTAGGATCCTTACTACCATTGCTGGGAGTGACGTGTCAAGAAGTTTGTACAAGAGACTGTCGTGCCAGACTCTGTCAAACGCCTTCTCGATGTCTAGGAAGACGCCGACAGAGCGACGGCCCTCGTTCTTCTCGACTGCCAGGTGGTGCAGCACCCGGGTCAGTTGGAGTGTGGTGCTATGTCCCTCTCGAAAGCCGAATTGTTCATCGCGAAGTTCGACGTAACGTTTCAGCCTTCGGAGGAACAAGCGCTCGAACAACTTTGCCGGGTGTAAGGTTATTGGCCTGTAGCTGGAGGCGTGGCGCCGGTCTTTTCCCATAATTTAACTTAAGTTAAGTTAGTTAATTTAGGCATAAACCTCATGCCTTTTCCCGCAGGCCTCGCGTTGGGAGGGAATCCAAGACGGTGGTACAGCGCCTTGAAGTGAACCGTCCACTGGGGTAGGGAGTCCACATGAATGGGTGGAATACCTTTCCCATTCGCAGTCACTGGCTCGTTTGGTTTGGAGACGGCCGGGGAAACCGGTCGAGACGTAACCAAAATTGGTTCCTTCGCGGGAATATTTGGGCTGACTCTGTCGGACGGAGCGAGGCCGAAACCTTGAGGTTTAGGGTTCGGCCCCCCGCCGCCGCCGCCAGACCTAGGGCGGGCAAAGGTGCGAGATTGGTTGACTTTAATTGACTTCATCGGCACGGGACGGTCTAAAACGTCGTCGTCCGATGAAGATGAGTAGGGTAAGGGGGGTAACGGGGATCCCCGAGCGGAAGACATCTTGGCACAAGGGGACCTTCTAACCCGAGAGGGCTAAGAAGGGCCCCGGGGGAGGGTGGTGTATATCAAGGACAGGGGCACTCGGGTGCTATGGGCATCTATTAAAGAATAGGTGGCATAGCACTTTTATAAAACAACCGTTTTTTTTTTATTTGCCAAGAATTGAGCTAAGTCTCAACACCTATACGTCCGTGTCAATAGCTGTTGTTACAATTATTAACAAAAACTAAAAGTAGTTGGTAAAAACTGCATTGGCAATTCTTAACAACAACTAAGGAAGAAAGGATAAGCGAAGAGACTTACTGTCGTTCGAGTCTCGGGTTGAGTTCGGCTATCAAAATGCGCCGGCGGCGGCGCCAGACTGGCGGGCGGCGGCGGCGCACTCGATTACCAAAACTACAACCAAAGTGTCCTTACAACTCACGATCACGACAGGGATAAACCACTCTTTTTGCGTCCCAGCGTTCTGCTTTTGAGGTGGGCACTTTCCTAACCAAAATAGGCCTAGTACCCACGTGCGTCCCGGGCCAAAACCGATCTCGCACAAGGTCGCAAAAGCAAAACAAATCACACGTCCGCACGCGACGGTGCCGAGCTTTCCACACATAATGAATCCTACTACTACAGCGCCATCTAGTGATGACTATTGCGCGCAGTTAGAGAGCGCCATCTAGTGATGACTAGCGCGCGCACTTAGAGAGCGCCATCTAGTGATGACTAGCGCGCGCACTTAGAGAGCGCCATCTAGTGATGACTAGCGCGCGCACTTAGAGAGCGCCATCTAGTGATGACTAGCGCGCGCACTAAACTCAACCGTTTTGCCGATACACAATATTCAATTGCAAAAGTCAGTACAATACGGAAATACGATCAAACGCGGCGTTCATACTGCATGCGGGTGGAGGAGGAGGAGAGTGGGAGAGTGACCGTGCGCCCCCCCCAGGTGCACCACCCCGCGCTCGCGCTGCCCGCCCTGCCGCGCTCCGACTCGCTCTCCGTGTGCCTGGACAGCGCCGGCCTGCTGTCCCCCGCGCCCGGCCTGCTGTCCCCCGCGCCCGGCCTGCTGTCCCCCGCGCCGGACAACACCGCGCACAGGTTCCAGGCAAGTCTTCACGATGACTCTCACCAGGGTCGGGCCGACTTAATAGATCACCTTAACCTTGTAAGGGAGGGCAAACAATATTCATCATTTAATAATACATATTTATTGTAACAAAGACGATAGAAGGCAGTTTTACTTACAGATTTATTTCTACTGAGAAACCATTCTAATACTCGTATGTTTGTAAAAACAATTTTTGTTTTCAAAAAACTCCACATCTTTCCAAGGTGACGTCCGTGACCTATTTTTTGTCAATACAATTAAATACAGATTCGGGACCACTCCGGTCCCTAGGGACCACCCCGGTCCTAGGGACCACCTTTTAAGTCCTACTGAACTAAAAATGGCGGCACAGCTGTCTTGTAGTTTTACAATAGAGAATAAAAAATTAGGGCTACAAGGATGTCGAGTTTGCCTTAATTAATGGATCACACTTCTCATATATTGTTTATACTACATACGAGTATATCTGTATCCGCACCGAGACCACTTCGGGACTAATCTCTGCATGATGTTCCTTCCAGCTGAGCTCCAGCACGGACTCCGACAGCATTCCGTTCGCCAACGAGAACGCCGGCACCATCAAGCAGAACCGAACCCGGGACTTCCCCTACGCGCCCGCCGCGGAGTCCGCCGACGTGCTCAGCGACATCGGGTACATGCTGGCCACGCTCACCGACGAGCTGGACGCCATGCTGGAGGACGAGAAGCGACAGGGACTCGCCAACTCCTAGGACCTCACTCGAACATCTCTTCCGGCTGTCAAATGGAACTGTCAAACTCGAGGTTCGTCGCGACGTACCTCGAGGGCTCCTCCACTCGAACATCTCTTCCGGCTGTCAAATAGAACTGTCAAACTCGAGGTTCGTCGCGACGTACCTCGAGGGCTCCTCCACTCGAACATCTCTTCCGGCTGTCAAATAGAACTGTCAAACTCGAGGTTCGTCGCGACGTACCTCGAGGGCTCCTCCACTCGAACATCTCTTCCGGCTGTCAAATAGAACTGTCAAACTCGAGGTTCGTCGCGACGTACCTCGAGGGCTCCTCCACTCGAACATCTCTTCCGGCTGTCAAATAGAGGTTCGTCGCGACGTACCTCGAGGGCTCCTCCACTCGAACATCTCTTCCGGCTGTCAAATAGAACTGTTAAACTCGAGGTTCGTCGCGACGTACCTCGAGGGCTCCTCCACTCGAACATCTCTTCCGGCTGTCAAATGGAACTGTCAAACTCGAGGTTCGTCGCGACGTACCTCGAGGGCTCCTCCACTCGAACATCTCTTCCGGCTGTCAAATGGAACTGTCAAACTCGAGGTTCGTCGCGACGTACCTCGAGGGCTCCTCCACTCGAACATCTCTTCCGGCTGTCAAATGGAACTGTCAAACTCGAGGTTCGTCGCGACGTACCTCGAGGGCTCCTCCACTCGAACATCTCTTCCGGCTGTCAAATGGAACTGTCAAACTCGAGGTTCGTCGCGACGTATCTCGAGGGCTCCTCCACTCGAACATCTCTTCCGGCTGTCAAATGGAACTGTCAAACTCGAGGTTCGTCGCGACGTATCTCGAGGGCTCCTCGAAGCGATTTTATGTTATTTTCGGCTAATATTTATATTATTTAAACTTGTATTTCTTATTAATATAATGGTCGAGTGGAGGACCCCTCGAGGGAAGCCCGTCGACAGCCGGAAGGAAAGGTCGAGTGGAGGACCCCTCGAGGGAAGCCCGTCGACAGCCGGAAGGAAAGGTCGAGTGGAGGACCCCTCGAGGGAAGCCCGTCGACAGCCGGAAGGAAAGGTCGAGTGGAGGAGCCCTCGAGGGAAGCCCGTCGACAGCCGGAAGGAAAGGTCGAGTGGAGGACCCCTCGAGGGAAGCCCGTCGACAGCCGGAAGGAAAGGTCGAGTGGAGGAGCCCTCGAGGGAAGCCCGTCGACAGCCGGAAGGAAAGGTCGAGTGGAGGACCCCTCGAGGGAAGCCCGTCGACAGCCGGAAGGTAAGGTCGAGTGGAGGAGCCCTCGAGGGAAGCCCGTCGACAGCCGGAAGGAAAGGTCGAGTGGAGGACCCTTCGAGGGAAGCCCGTCGACAGCCGGAAGGAAAGGTCGAGTGGAGGACCCCTGGAGGGAAGCCCGTCGACAGCCGGAAGGAAAGGTCGAGTGGAGGACCCTTCGAGGGAAGCCCGTCGACAGCCGGAAGGAAAGGTCGAGTGGAGGACCCCTCGAGGGAAGCCCGTCGACAGCCGGAAGGAAAGGTCGAGTGGAGGAGCCCTCGAGGGAAGCCCGTCGACAGCCGGAAGGAAAGGTCGAGTGGAGGACCCCTCGAGGGAAGCCCGTCGACAGCCGGAAGGAAAGGTCGAGTGGAGGAGCCCTCGAGGGAAGCCCGTCGACAGCCGGAAGGAAAGGTCGAGTGGAGGACCCCTCGAGGGAAGCCCGTCGACAGCCGGAAGGTAAGGTCGAGTGGAGGAGCCCTCGAGGGAAGCCCGTCGACAGCCGGAAGGAAAGGTCGAGTGGAGGACCCTTCGAGGGAAGCCCGTCGACAGCCGGAAGGAAAGGTCGAGTGGAGGACCCCTGGAGGGAAGCCCGTCGACAGCCGGAAGGAAAGGTCGAGTGGAGGACCCTTCGAGGGAAGCCCGTCGACAGCCGGAAGGAAAGGTCGAGTGGAGGACCCCTCGAGGGAATCTCTTAGAACACGGTGTTATTCTTACAGTGCTGATGTCGCTCGGACACTCTCTGTACACTGCGTGTTCTCCAGTACGGAGCTAGTGTCGTAGCAGCCACGACACGCAATGTATAATGAAAACATATACCTCTCTTTAACAATAGAACGGCTAACAATTGTCAAATATTATATTAGATGTAACTTTATGTCTCATTCTATTCCATTGAAATCAATACGCAAGACACAATGGGTCGAATAAACTTGACAACTTGTTGTAGTTAGCAACAATATCGGAATATCTGTTCGAGTGCCTCTCGCTTGCACAATCCAACATCTTCAAACGCATGTTGGAGATATATTTATCATGTTTTAGTAAAATATAGAAAAATCGTTATAAATGTTTTAGCTATTTTCCTCTGTCTATAATTAGGTAAATTAAAATGAAAATATGTCCAAAATGTCCGACATTTTATTTCCTAGAAAGTCAATATACTACATTTCTGTAAAGTCCTCATTTCTCCAAATGATATCGAACTGGACAAGTTGGGCACAAGTTTACGCGTCATTTTTTCACACTGTTTGTGCCGAGATTTTAGTTAAAAAAACGCAACTATTTGACGGATTTTTCTCAATTATTATTAACACAGTTATGTTAATGTTTTGAACCACAACAAGTTTAGAGTCGGCAGTACGGAGCTGCAAGGAGACTAATTTTAAGTCACTTATTTTTGTCAAAAACGCGCGAGAGTTATGATCACAGATGTAAACACATTTAATTCGTAAATTAACACCAACGGTCACAACTCGAAGGAAGGGCGACCAGGTGAGGGAGCTTCATATCGAATCGGCAAAGCGCTGCGAGACTGTTATTCTATAATAATAATAAACTACATCAGCTTTGTAAAATGTTTCAAAGTGTTGGATCGTGCGAGCGAGTTGGATCGTGCGAGCGAGTTGGATCGTGTAGATGTAATATATAGATGTTGTGAACACCTTCCAAGCGAAGAATGAAGACCATTTGTATTCGTGTGGACTGTCAAATAACAATTCCCGCCCTTTTCCAAGATGGCGCGGATACTAAATTGTGATTCCGTATATATTTTCGATATTTTACATTGTTTTGTAAATCATTTTACATTTTTCCTAATTATATAAGTACTTCATAATGTTTTATGCCGCTGATAGTTAGTTTTGTTTCTACAAACAACAAAACTGGAAGTATTTAGATTTCCAATGTAACAGGTAATTAGATTTTCAATGTAACAAATACTTAGATTTCCAATGTAACATGTACTTTCGTTTAGTTAAGTTTTCTCTTGCCATAGAGTTGGAGGCATTTAAGAAGCAGTTCGGTGCCACGTTACGTTAGATTCGGTCGTTAATGTTAATGTAGTGATGAATAAGTTCCTCGTGTTACTGTAACGGAGACTGTAAATATTACTAACGTCGTAATGTAATCAGTAGGTAGATATTCTTGTACAATAAAATTGTAGTATATTTGGGTATAATGTAGATGTAAGTAGAATTTATACAACGTGTTAGCTCTACAGTGGGACATAGGATAGACATGTGCGGGACAGACTGGGACACGCCGGGTCAGACTGGGACAGACTGGGACACGCCGGGACAGACTGGAACACTCCGATTGATCTCATTCGCTTTTCGCGCCAAAATGCAATCGACATTATTCGTTGTCCACAAGACGTGTGATATTCATGGCCATATGTAATTGTATAGTAATGTTAGAGTCCAATCAGATGCAAGTGATATCGAATGCCGACAATGATTGTTGCTAATATGATCTTGTCGTCTTACAATACATTTCGTTTAGATATAAAGAACCAATTGTATCTAATTTGTCTAAATATTTGATACTAATAAATAAAGAAAATGATCAGTTTTAAAATTAGATTTCCGTTAAAACGTTAGCTAATGCGATCCGGTAACTCGATTTGAATGGTTACAGCGGGCTCCGGCGGCAGATTGAGGATTTTAGTTCTGAATTGGACGAGTGTGAACAAGGAAACGGTTTTTTGGATGTGAAATTTAAAAACTGATTAAATATTTAGTATGAAATAAATCTAATTACATTTAAAAAGGAAAAATGTCATCCTTTACAGATATTTAGTTTAGCCAACCTTCTCCAAGTGCCCGGTTGGAGCGGATGGCCAGCCGGAGCAGTAGTGATGTCCATGACCTAGGTGTATATATTGTGCTAGTGTTTATACATTAATACGGGACTCGTGAAGATAGGACTCTACTCTGCAACTCTTTCCACCGCATCAAAGACGTACATCTATTACAGCCATTTGTGACACGTCATTATTTTTAATTCTTTGAAATGGGTTTACTCCTGCCAGGGAAGACGAAGCAGCCAAGTGTACCAAAGAGCAAGCTGTTAGCAGAAGACCAGAAGCCGAGCTGATAATGTTCAATCTGAGTGAAGTCGCTACAACTTGGGATGTGCGCACCCGTATGGACGACGTCAGGCGGCTTGCGTGTTGCGTGGTGCGTGGTGCGTGACGTGCACGTCTGTTCGGCTGCATATACGCATCGGTAACTCTAGCATGCACAAACTCCATTATCAATACAAAAAACATGTCACAATGCTGCCAATTATTGGTTTCGTTACGTCTTAATGTAAGGATGTTTTTTTATTGAACATTTGGCTATTTAAAAACCAAAAAATTATTAATATTTAAACTGAGTTTATATAAAACTGAGTTATGCCACTTTTGGACTTTAAAATTAGCCAATAAGTGGCATAACTCAGTTTTAATAAATTTTGTTACTCAATATGTTCTTAACCTCAACAGTAACTCACCGATTCGCCGTAAAGTTTTGGTTAGTCCATTTTGTTACTCAATATGTTCTTAACCTCAACAGTAACTCACCGATTCGCCGTAAAGTTTTGGTTAGTCCATTTTGTCCAACTGTTAACAGATATTGAGCAGTTACAATAATAATAAATAATAAAGACGTGATTAAAATAAGAATATTTAACAAATATGAATAAATTGTATCCTATCTTCTGTGGCTAAGTAAAGAGTTGCAAAGTGTGGCTCCTTTTATATACTTAGTAAAGGAGAACATTTGGGAAACCGTCGTCACTCTCATTACAGGTCTAGTATGATGACGTCACTACAGGTCGGCAACTATTGACAAGTCTATACAACACATAACAATGTTGATCTAATGGACGAGTTTCGGTTTTCTCGGTGTACACAACACAAAGCTACATAAAATTTATATTATTTGCATGCCAATCTAAACATAATTGTATCGACAACAAAACACATTTGTTATTTTGAGAAATGCTTATTTTTTTTAGACATGTAGTCTCGCGTGTAAACATTGCGGTTGATACAACTATTGAAGGTCATTTGTTGCAATCAATAAAAGGATGACAATTGAATCATTCAAATAGACCTTACTCGTATTTGGGTAATTATGACATTTACATTACATGTACATTACATGACATGTACATTAATTGGACTCATTTACGCAGAAACTATCCAATCCACAATTTTCCAGAAATTAAATTATAAATACCGATGAGACTCTTAGAATGATTTCTTTAATATCCAGAACGATCCGGATACTATAGTTGGCATATTGTAAACTCCAACTTCGATGACCTATAACTTAACATTAACTTGTGGATTGGATCCTTTTTACATAGACGTCCAATTTTGCCCTTTTGTATGGAAATGTTCAATCTAAGTACGAGTATAAGGCTGAGTTGCACCAAAATTCTGTCTCTGTAAATTTTAAAAATGGCGTCAAATGTATTAGTTTTAATTTTTAAAGGTTTAATAGTCATATTTAATAGAAGTACTGGTGTAAAGTTTATTAAATTGTCAGTTACATTCTATTTCTATTGTCACAAGTCACTTGTCCAGTTTGTTTTGGATGCAGCCCAGCCGCCCAGCCGCACAGGTTCATCGATCCTATCCGAAATTGTCGCGTCAGTTTTCAAGTTACGAGATCCAATTGATTACAAATTGACCTTCATGATGACCTTGACCTCACAAATCTGCAATGAGGTCACATGTCATCATTACTGACCAATGAATTAGGAACCAACTATATGTGCGCATGTCCTCAATTATTAGTTAATACTTAGTACCTATTTAATTTAGTATTTGTAATATAGATGCTCCCGCTAGTCAAAATTTCCGAGTGACGACGAACCTGACTGTAATGTCCGAGTGACGACGAACCTGACTGTAATTGTAATGGATTATTTAGTTGTTTTGATGTACTATTTCAATTTAACAATTTATGTTATTTAATAATTGAACTTTATTTTAATAAATATCATTTGTAATTATGACGATGTTTTTTATTACTTCTTTACTTCACTAGATCCATTCAGAAACGAATCGCTAACTCTCTTCTGCCCCATTAACATGGTACTCAAGCCGAGGAATATTTAAGACTGATGTTTAGACACTGAATTAGGTCAATGATATTACTTAGGTTAAGGCTACCCGATTTGCAACAAAAAACGGTAAGAACACAACTATTATCTGAATCCTTTCTTAGTGGCATTTGTTCACTTAAATACAGATCGCGGCCATTTAAATGAACGGATGCCACTAAGGAAGGATTCAGGGATGGAAGATATAGGAAACCTGTTCTGGTAGCGATTACAAAGAGACATGGATGTGTTTTCCATAACGACCTACAAACTGTAAATATATTTTACTCGTCTGCTATTGGCTGTAAATAGTAAGAACAGAATTGTACCAATGAGCGCGCAGGGTATGACCGATCACTGCGCGACTTTCTGTGATGGCGATGGCGCACAATTTTCACTGTCAAATGCGCGGCAAATGTCAGAGAATTCGGCGCGAACTGCGATCGATATTCGTGAAGTTAGAATAGTTCGGGGCTCGGAGTTTGTCGGAATTTATTTGTCGAGCCCGTCGTATTTGTGCAAGAAAGGTCTAAGTTTGGCAATAATGGATGCGAGTGGGGCTTACGGAGGCGGCAAGGCTGGCGGGGCCTTCGATCCTCAGGCCTTCATCCAGCGGCCGCCAGTCATCGTCAGGGCTGTGTGTTGGGTGAGACATACAGACTACTTGTTATTATTGTTTTACTATTTGGAATTCAATTATGCCTTAACAATGTATATTATATAGATCAATTTTACTATAATTTGACCCATTTATTGCGTGTTAGGTGTTGTCGCTATTGATTATATCATCAAGGGGTGATATTTATAGGGGTGGCTAGGGATTATGAGATACCTAACAGCAAGTTTTGTTCGACCGTTCTTGCGCGACATTTAGGCATTCTTAGAATTCAGAAATGTCTGATGGCGATGTAATACGTAATCCACAAATTTGTTTCTCTGTACCTATGTATGTTTATACCTATATATTACTGGACCGATTTTGATAAAATTTGGGACCCTGAGACGGACAGCATCTTGATAGGCCGGAATAATGTTAGAGACTGATGTCGCGGTCGACAGTGGTGTCAATCGCTCCCGTACCACCAAACCTCGGGTACCGCTTACTATCAGGTAGGCGCATTGTCACATGTCAGGCTTAAAAAAGGATACCTATATGTGACGTCGTGTCTGTTTCTCTGATACTCATGGGCCGCCATGGAGTGATTAATTCTGAACCGATTTAATAAAAAATGACAGAATTGGGTATGAGCATCTGTCTGAGTGACATGTGACCTTATGTTGTCACTGTCAAACACCAAGTCGTAATTAGTGTTGGTTGAGCAGTTTCCCTCGTGTTTCCAGTTGTTCAGTGTGATCGTGATGGGTTGCATATCGGCCAAAGGTTGGTACAAGAAGAAGGACGACCCGAAGGAGTACTGCGTGCTGAACGACGACACGAACGCCTGTAACTACGGCGTGGGGATCTCCGTGATCGCGTTCGTGGCCGCGGTGGCCTTCATCGTGGGGGAGTACCTCTTCGAACAGATGTCCTCCGTCAAGACCAGGAAACATTACGTTCTCGCTGACCTTGGATTCTCGGGTTTGTATATAACTTGATAGACGCAAAAATAACATGTTAAAATAAGCTTGCAATTAACAGTTGTGCAACTACACAAACTCAAAATCATGGTCTTGAACCTGTTAGATCAACGTTCTCCATGTCTGTCCTATTGGACGTGCAGAATACAGTATTGCAATCATTACGCGAATGTAAATATTAATTATTTTCCACGTGGATTGTGTATGAGCTCATAATAGTGAACTTTAAAAAAATAATAAGAAAAGGACATACGTACGTACGGTGTACGAGACAGTATCTCAATCCTATATTAACAGAAATATATAAAGGACATACGTACGTACGGTGTACGAGACAGTATCTCAATCCTATATTAACAGAAATATATAAACGACATACGTACGTCCGGTGTACGAGACAGTATCTCAATCCTATATTAACAGAAATATATAAACGTTTTAATTTATACGTTTCATTTCAAAAAAGTCTTCGATATTGTCGCCGACACCTCCGATGTCGACCAAGAAACCATTGTTGCGTGTTCAATGTGCGCGTAATGATACTTCCATAGGTATAGAAAACGACTCGAGTTGGACTAAAGTTCTCCTCAACTTTGGGCAGCAAGTTGCAGATAAATCGTTTTGAAACTTTGATCCGATCAACTATAGCACAGAAAATAATTGAAGTGGTTCTAGTTCTTAAATTACGATTTAACTAATGTTGATACATACACGTATGTGTTTCGATACATACACGTATGTGTTTCGATACATACACGTATGTGTTTCGATACATACACGTATGTGTTTCGATACATACACGTATGTGTTTCGATACATACACGTATGTGTTTCGATACATACACGTATGTGTTTCGATACATACACGTATGTGTTTCGATACATACACGTATGTGTTTCGATACATACACGTATGTGTTTCGATACATACACGTATGTGTTTCGATACATACACGTATGTGTTTCGATACATACACGTATGTGTTTCGATACATACACGTATGTGTTTCGATACATACACGTATGTGTTTCGATACATACACGTATGTGTTTCGATACATACACGTATGTGTTTGACAATTTAAATAATTTTAAAGAGTAGTATTTAACAAATTAAAATCACAAATAAGTACTTACTTAGTTTAAAAAAATAGATTTATTGTTAAACAGAATCTAAAACTGATTATCTATTTAATACAGTTTTCTAAACTCAGCTAATACGAGTATAGTTTTTTTAAATAATCAGGATACAGAAATATATGGCATAACGTAGCGCTATTTCTATGTCCCTAACTAAGTATGAGATCAGCGGGAGCTTAGTTAAAGCTAACAGAGATAAGTCACAAGGTCTGTCGACTTAATACGCCTCTACCTTCGGGACCTTGAGCTTGACGATCAGACCGGCACATCTTTACTTCATTTTGTAGTAGAAATGTCGAGTAACAATTGTGAGTTGTTTCATGAATAGAGATGAGATGTGACATCGTAAAAGCCATAAAAGTGTAATTATGAGAATTAGCATGCGACCGGCACCAGCCAGCCTCCACTCATACAAGCGATGTGTACTCATCTACACCACGACTGATAGTATCTTCTATCTACAAGGTCGTAATGGTTTCTATCTGACGCATAGTTGTATGATGTCGACCGGCATACCTAATCAAAACCGATTAGTAGAAGCCAGAATCTGATTCGTCTAGCACAAACCTTATATAAAGCAATCCTTAAACGAAGGGATACTGTCACTGTCTGACAAGGTATCTCAATTAGCAAGAAAATACAGTTGTTCCACACAGTAATCTCCTTGCCCCACAGGATTCTCATTGCCCCACAGTAATCTCATTGCCCCACAGGATTCTCATTGCCCCACAGGATTCTCATTGCCCCACAGTAATCTCATTGCCCCACAGTAATCTCATTGCCCCACAGGATTCTCATTGCCCCACAGTAATCTCATTGCCCCACAGGATTCTCATTGCCCCACAGGATTCTCATTGCCCCACAGGATTCTCATTGCCCCACAGGATTCTCATTGCCCCACAGGATTCTCATTGCCCCACAGGATTCGAGTTTAAACAAACAGTACAGTGGTTTGCGTCACTATTTTCTTATACAGTTTATTTAGTAAAGTTATGATAGTTTATGATCGTCTTGCGATGACTGACAATGACTGACAATAACTTACAATGCATTGGGTGTTCCCAATCACCCCGCTTAATATTATAATTCGTATAATTTTAAAGTAAGTTAGGTTAGGTTCTGGAAAGTTAGCGCGTGTCTAACGATTGAACTGTCAAATATATAAATAAATAAAGGAACAAACTATTTTTTATTTTTGGAAATTTGAACGGTTGCGGTTAAAAGAGAGAATAAGGCCAACTCTCTCTCGCTCCCGCACGGTGAGAGCAACTGTAAGTGTGCGCAGGTCTGTGGTCGTTCCTGTACTTCGTGGGGTTCTGTTACCTGTCCTCGGCGTGGGGACAGACCAGCGCGCCCCCTCCCGGCTCCGCCAACAACATGCAGGGAGCCATCGCCTTCTGCTTCTTCGCCATTTTCGCCTGGGTCAGTATTCTACATCTATCATCGTCATCGATTTCATTTAATTATTTCCTACTCTCAAACATCGATATGGCGACATCACAACCCCTGCTGGAATTTGCCCAAACCTCGCCACGCTACGCTGGCCAGACGGGTTGGCGAGGATCTGATGTCAATTTATCAACGATTCTTCAAGTGGGAAATGGTACAATGATTTAAAAAAATAATAAAATATTATTTAAACTAAAAACTTACATCTTTAAACATAAATTACTATTAATAAAAATAAACCTAATTAATAAATAAAAATATAACTAAAAACAAATGAATGAAAATAAAGCCTTAAATGAGTTTATAAAGAAAAGTTTATGGTCTGCTAAAATCCCGTCCGTCCTTGAACCATCAGGACTTTCACGTAGTGATGGTAAAAGGCCGGATGGTATGTCTCTTGTACCATGGAGTGAGGGAAGATGTCTTGTTTGGGATGCCACCTTTGCCGCTTGCCACATTTCCTCTACATCAAAAAAGGCCGGTTCGGCTGCTCATACAGCCGAATTTAGAAAGCACATCAAATACAATAGCATTAAACAAAATTATAACTTTGTGGCATTTGGGGTTGAAACAATGGAGGTATATTCTCTTGATACCCACAAATTCATAAAAGAGCTGGGTAAACGAATTTTCCAAGATTGTGGCGATCCCAAATGCCATAACTACCTAGAACAGAATATTTCAATTATAATTCAACGAGGAAATGCGGCGAGCGTTTTAGGTACCCTCCCTGGTGGTAACCCCTAGTTTATTTTGTAGAATAGTTTTAATTTCATAGTTATTTTTAGTTTAGTATTATTTATAATTAGTTTTTTAATCTATTTTATTTTAATATTTTTGTTACTAAAAACTAAAATGAAGAAAAAACAAAATAAAAAAATATTATAAATAAAAAATTTGCTCCAAATCGCTGCCAATGGGCAAAGTGGCAAGGATACTGGCAGCATTGCCACGTTGAATGGCAATACTGATTCTTTGGCCCAAATATTGCCCAGCCCTTTTGTCTCCCGAGGTGTTGACGAGCTGTTTTGACAACGCCTTGAAAATTTCGTGTGCACTTGGTCCCCATGGCCCGAGAGTTTCAACTTCAAACGGCGCAAAAAGAGTGTATTTCCGCCGCTTGAGGTTCTCTGTAATGCAGCAGCGCCTGGGTCCTTAGAGGTCAAGGACAAGTGGGAAGGCGCCAAGGTGTCCACACAGGTGGCATCCCACACTAAAGGCAAACCTATCCTCCATGGAACCAACGTCATTCCATCATCCTCATTTCTTCAAGTTAATATTAGTGGAACTGGAGATTGGGCAAGCCGGCCAAGCGCGAACGTTCCTATCTTTTTACGGGAATAATGGTGCTGTCAATCTATGACAAATGTAAGAAAAGAATATTTCTGATTGGTACATGCCGGGGTTCGAACCGAGGTATAGGTTTAAAGGAAAGCGTACAACGGAGCCACCACCAAATATCTTATAGCTACTAAAACCAAAGGGGTGGTCCGGGGACATGTCAGCACCCTTAGAGACCTCATCTAACAGCGCGCGCTTTCAGGCTTCGTTTGAACTGAGATGTCTTCTCAGTTCTCATGGCAGAGCGAGGAAGTGCATATTATTTCTATGCAATTCCTGCAACCGTAGACATTGTTTTCCCGCTCCGGTTTTTGTCAGCGCAAATTGATATAATGTCGACAAAATGACAATAAAATAGAATTATACATACATACATATCTTCACGCTAAATCCCTTGCGGGGTAGGCAGAGACAATTGAGTGCCACTTGTCACGATCACGACATACCTCTTTCGCTTCTTCGACATTCATCAACCTCTTCATACATGCCTTTTTGTTTCGATGGCTTTTTAATTCACCTTCAGCTAATGTTTTATTTTTGTTTAATTTATGTTTGTTTTTGTTTAATAGTTATACTGGTTTAGTCTTTAATTGTTCTCTTAATTGTATTGGTGGTGGCTTTGTATTTGAATTGTATTATTTTAACGCGTTTTGTCTGCTGTGTTTACTACTAACTTAATGCTATCAGTGAAAATTTGTAAGGCTTTAAGTTGCTATATTTCTATTGTATTATTGTAGAGGCTGTAAATTTTCCTAAAAATAAATAAATAAATTATCTGATCATGATAGGCAAGTCTTGGTCTGTCAGGGCCTCTTTTACCCACAACTTTCGCATTATATATCTAGTTCGTCAATCTCTCTTCGTTCATCCTTTCGACATGCCCGAACCATCGGAGCATGCCTTTCTTTATTTTTGTACCTATGCTTTCTTTTATACCTACCCTTTTGCGTATTCCGTTATTACGTATACGGTCCATCAAAGTGACGCCGCATATCCGACGTAAATACCTCATTTCTACTGCATTAACTCTACTCTCATGCGTATTCTGACATATCTACGTCTCGCTTCCATACATAAGTATATATAGTTGCTATAGTTGTAATATTTTCATTTGTTGTTGCTTTTGGTAGTTGTATTGTGTATTTGTAAAATAACTTATACCTTTCTATTCGGATATTTTACGTATTCTTCTTCTCAGTTGTTTATTTTGCTTTCAATGAAGTTTGTATATAAGATACTTTTATCATTTAACTCTGTAACTGTAAGTATTACTTTTAGTCATAGTTCTCATTATTTTTTAGTTTTTAAGTATTGTTAATATTATTATTTAAATTTCTTAAACATATAATGTATCATAATTGAATGTAGTTTGACATGTTGTGGTCACCTGTTACTGGGGTACCATTCACTAATGTTTTTTTTTTACTGTTTGCTTCTATTGATAGAATTGGATTCAATGTGTACTCTGTTGGTGATCCTAATTAAATAAATAAAATAAAATAAGTGTTGGTACCAGCATGGCATTGTGTATGGCGAGTCGAGATTTATCACTGACATTTCGACTGGCGATCAGTGGCCCCATTAACACTATTTTCCGCGTTCACTCTTCTTTCAACATACCTATCATACTTCCTTATCTTGTATATCATTTAAAGATTTTAGATTAATCTGACTCATTATAGCGACGTCTTAACATACGGTCCGGGACGTTTTATTACAATAAAAGGAGAAGATACGGCACGCGCTATATTGTTCATTACAAAACCAATTGACACCTACACGCAAACTCTACCCACAGTCGCATCACTACTGCCATTTTGATTTGGCGCTGTAAGTAAGCTTTTAAAGTCGTACGACTAGCGTTTTCATTCAATTTAAGCAAAATTAAATTAAAAAAACGCGCTTGACGCTAAGTCGATCTCGGCAAGTGTGCGACACGAGCGGGATACAATGCATTGAAGCGCTACTGCTGGTTCAAGTGTGTCCGTTACAGATTCCATGCGTAATGTATCTTCGTACTGTATCTTCCCTTTTTGTTTAAATATAAGTTGGAGACCTATTGGAGTCCACTGTTAGCTTTCACATGACGGCAGTACCCAATACTGGTTCACCATACAGGCGGGATGCGCGTTCTTCGCGGTGGCGCGGTGGAGACTGGGGGCGGCGGGGGCCTTCGCCGGGACATACAGTGCCGCGTCCCCCCAAGCGGGACAGGGGGAGGTCCCGTATGCAGACCCCCCCTTCCAGCATCAACCTGGTCAGTCTCACTATCTCTATGTTCCTTATATCTTTACATTTCTGCACACTTACTCTTGTGAGAGAGAACCCATCGATGAGAGTAGGATACTATTTATAATGTATACAATTATTATGTTAGTTTTGATGAATGCTCTTGCAGACACATACCAAAGAGTCGCTTTGAGCTGTAATTGAGAGTTATTCCATTTAGTATTATATTATTATTATGTTTTCCACAAAATTATAGAAGCCATTTAAATAATAAATTACAGTTATGCAATGCTAATAGATTTAGGTCATGCAAAATTTAATGTTATGTCCGGGGCGAAAAATATTTTCAAAAAATGTTAGATTTACTAAAATGACATCGTAACTTGTAATGTTGACTTTTTCCAGGAAACATGGAGTACACGGCTGCCACCTACTAGACACAGAAACAGTCTGCTGTTCAAATCTTGATTTATTTATTCTTGGGAAAGATAAACAATCATATTTCAGGATAGTGTTAGCTACTCGTATGTTACGTAAAATCATCTAGTTGGTGTTTACAAAAGTATAAATAATTAAAAATTACCCAATCAACATAGCACGATAGTATATACATAACATTATCAACATAGCACGATAGTATATACATAACATTATCAACATAGCACGATAGTATATACATAACATTATCAATATAGCACGATAGTATATACATAACATTATCAATATAGCACGATAGTATATACATAACATTATCAATATAGCACGATAGTATATACATAACATTATCAATATAGCACGATAGTATATACATAACATTATCAATATAGCACGATAGTATATACATAACATTATCAACATAGCACGATAGTATATACATAACATTATCCGAATCAAAGTGGTCTAAACCCATTAACTAGAGATTCATTAAAACTTTGAAAACAAACCTGTATATTGTATAATATTGTTTAGTCTGGAAGTTATGTGACTTCATTCTGTTACCAGATATTGTTAGAAGGTGGACAGCTCGCCCCTAGTTAGTATAGTATTCAACCGATTCGAACCCACTCTTAATGTAAGCAACGATTATGTTTAGGTTGTCTTCCAAATAGTTTAAACATTTATTTCTTAACTACATTTTTCCTGTTATTACAGATTATTATTAGATAGTGTCGCTTACAAGAATAACATTGTGGGATAAATGTCAAACTTAAGGAAACTGTAGAATTCGAAAACTTTGCCAAACTTTGAACCTGACATAGGTTCGATTCCCGAATAAGTGATATTTTTTTTCTAAAATTGTATCAATCATTCATAGATATTATCTAAATTGGTACCGTAATTGTTAGTATTTTTCGATATTCCTTCCTGTGTTTGACTTATCGCGTTAAGCGTATTTTTTCACTTTGAAAGTCGTCGACTCGGACTAGAGTATGGCTTTCATACGCTTTCGAGTCGAACCAAACACTCGTAGTGAGGGTGACCCTCGTCCACTTGAACATCCCTGTAGCTGTAGCATTGAAGACCCATGGCCGCTGCTTTCGAGTCGAACCAAACACTCGTAGTGAGGGTGACCCTCGTCCACTTGCTGCTTTTGATAGCGTAGGTATTTCCTTTCATATAGTGGATTTGATTCGTATGCTCGGTGGCTTGAAGTATATATGTGGCTAACATTCCCGAAGCACACGTAATGAATGTTTGTCACTGTTGTTCCATGTTAAAGTGGCAGCCGGTATCGCAAAATATTCCTATATATAGTTGTCATATTTTTTCCATATATATAAAATTACTCGTATACAGGTGACTTTGTATGCTCTTACTGTAGACATATGTTATTCTATTGATAGAAACAAACAACTTTTCCTAAGAAACCATATGTCGGAAGTGAGATTTTTTCTTGGCCTTTCCATACAAATGGCCAATTTTAAAATCATCAGTTTGTTTAGAGAAGCAAAAAAATCTATCAATAGAATAACATATTAGTCTCAAGTCTTAGCATATAAAATGACGTGGTATATACTCGAGCTGTCCACCAATATTTTTGAATACTTATTTGTAGTAGATATTTAGGCGAAGGCTTATAGTTATGTTGTAATAGCAATCTCTTAGACTTAGTTAGGGTAAGTGACGTGAGGGTGTCGTGTCTCCAACTTATACATTATATTAATATTATATTGGTCATCACTTATGGACGCCATTTCTATGTATTGCAAAGATATAAAAACTAAAATAAATATATAAAAAATAAAAGTATAAGAGTCGCTCTGCATATCTGATGGTGCATCAGTATAAGAGTCGCTCTGCATATCTGATGGTGCATCAGTATAAGAGTCGCTCTGCATATCTGATGGTGCATCAGTATAAGAGTCGCTCTGCATATCTGATGGTGCATCAGTATAAGAGTCGCTCTGCATATCTGATGGTGCATCAGTTTAAGAGTCGCTCTGCATATCTGATGGTGCATCAGTATAAGAGTCGCTCTGCATATCTGATGGTGCATCAGTATAAGAGTCGCTCTGCATATCTGATGGTGCATCAGTATAAGAGTCGCTCTGCATATCTGATGGTGCATCAGTATAAGAGTCGCTCTGCATATCTGATGGTGCATCAGTTTAAGAGTCGCTCTGCATATCTGATGGTGCATCAGTATAAGAGTCGCTCTGCATATCTGATGGTGCATCAGTATAAGAGTCGCTCTGCATATCTGATGGTGCATCAGTATAAGAGTCGCTCTGCATATCTGATGGTGCATCAGTATAAGAGTCGCTCTGCATATCTGATGGTGCATCAGTATAAGAGTCGCTCTGCATATCTGATGGTGCATCAGTTTAAGAGTCGCTCTGCATATCTGATGGTGCATCAGTATAAGAGTCGCTCTGCATATCTGATGGTGCATCAGTATAAGAGTCGCTCTGCATATCTGATGGTGCATCAGTATAAGAGTCGCTCTGCATATCTGATGGTGCATCAGTTTAAGAGTCGCTCTGCATATCTGATGGTGCATCAGTATAAGAGTCGCTCTGCATATCTGATGGTGCATCAGTATAAGAGTCGCTCTGCATATCTGATGGTGCATCAGTATAAGAGTCGCTCTGCATATCTGATGGTGCATCAGTATAAGAGTCGCTCTGCATATCTGATGGTGCATCAGTATAAGAGTCGCTCTGCATATCTGATGGTGCATCAGTATAAGAGTGGCTCTGCATATCTGATGGTGCATCAGTATAAGAGTCGCTCTGCATATCTGATGGTGCATCAGTATAAGAGTCGCTCTGCATATCTGATGGTGCATCAGTATAAGAGTCGCTCTGCATATCTGATGGTGCATCAGTATAAGAGTCGCACTGCATATCTGATGGTGCATCAGTATAAGAGTCGCTCTGCATATCTTACATGTTACATACATATATACACATACATATCTTCACGCCAAATCCCTTGCGGGGTAGGCAGAGACAATTGAATTCAAATTCAAAATAATTTATTGTCAGAATTGTTTACATGTAAACAATTCCCGAACCATCGTAGCATGCCTTTCCTTATTTTTGTCCCTATGCTTTCTTTCATACCCACCCTTTTTCGTATTTCGTCATTACGTATGCGGTCCGTCAAAGTGACGCCGCATATCCGACGCAACGACCTCATTTCTACTGCATTAACTCTACTCTCATGCGTATTCTGACATATCCACGTCTCGCTTCCATACATAAGTGTTGGTACCAGCATGGCATTGTGTATGGCGAGTCGAGCTTTGTCACTGACATTCCGACTGGCGATCAGTGACCCCAGGGCACCGTTGACACTATTTCCCGCGTTCACTCTTCTTTCAACATCCCTATCATACTTCCCATCCGCAGTGAAAACACTGTCCAGATATATAATTTCATTTACTTGTTCTAGAGTTTCATCATCAATCTTTATCGTCACTGTTGTCATCCTTCTTCTTTCAAACACTAGAACCTTGGTTTTTCTCGCATTCAAACGCAGTCCTTTTTCTGCACATCCCTCTTTCATTTCTGTGACTAGTGATTGCAGTTGTATGTTGAAAGCCATAATCAATATTTATGTGATTTAAACACTTTTTATTCATAGGTTTTGTCTCTTTTGCGCATATACATTTTTGGTGCTAAAGAAAGAGACAGAGCCCACTATTACTAAAGTGTTCTTCGACACTTGAAAAGTTTTCATGAATACAGGTGTTTATGTTTATCATTAGTTAGAAATTCCACTATTGTTATCTTCTACAGTACTATACAGTACTATAGTGTGTGTAACGGTAAATTTTAAAATGGCGTCGACAGTACCGGCCGACGGCTGACGGCTGACCGTATCCCAGTACCGGCCGACAATGAACAATATCTATTGTACAATGAACAATATCTATTTTAAAATGAACAATATCTATTTTAAAATGAACAATATCTATTTTAAAATGAACAATATCTATTTTAAAATGAACAATATATATTTTTAAATGATCAATTTGTGTGAAAAAGTAAAAAATGACGCTTTGACATTTGGTTTCTTAGGAATAGTTGTTTGTCCTTATCAATAGAATCATGTGTTAGTCTAAAGTAAGCATATAGAATTACCTTAATTTTAACAACACTATATTTATGCAACAACCGTAGATGAACCTGACACGTTTTTATTTATTTTATTTACAAAATGGCGGCAGTTTCTTCCTTTAATTTGTTGATTTTAAATAAAACCTATTACTTTAAAAATTGCTATTGAGTTATTGTAACAAATTGTGGAGTTGTCGGGACTTGTTGTTGGTATATGTATGTATGTAGTGGTTGGTATATGTATGTATGTAGTGGTAGGTATATAACGGGCATATCTATATTCTGTAGAGCTTGGGAACTTAGGAATAAGTTACACAACGCCGCCGTGTAGTCGGAGGGAACTCCATCTTGCTTTTGGTGAAATGCAAATTATACCAAACGAACAATTGGCCTTCCTTCTGGAAGTAATTAATTTATTCAATATGTTCAATGATAATATATAGAATGTTAAGATGAACAAGAAAACAATGTTAAAGATGAAATAATTGAAACTAGTGAATAAATTGTACTTCAGAATGGTTTCTAAAGTCAGCTTAGGATTAAGAATGAGTCTTTCCATATTGTTGGTAAGGTGTGAAGGATCCACTGTAACTGTAACTGTAACAATGAAAACAGTTATATTAATATTTCCAAAGATACAAGTAGGTATATCACGGTAACCTTTAATATTACCTCGAGAAACTACAATGAGTAGGTAATCTATACAAGTAACTATTGTACGTAGTGGACCTTCATAATTCATGTCGTGACTTTCTTTATAATTATTATGTATGTATGTATGTTAATACTCCCAAACTTTTAAAATTTGATAACTAGTAGAATAGATATTAATTTGGTCGCCACTCACAAAACCGTTATTTTTGAATTAATTTTTAAAAACCAAACGATCACCATTTCATTGAAATTCTATGAATTTATTTTATCACTTTAGTTTTCTCCCATTTTTGACTCTATATTGGTACTATCAAGTCGACACTTTTACAATTAATATTCTTCTAGTATTTAATTTTATAAGTTTAAAAAAATGATACAGAACGAAAAGACTTTGTTGACTGACGGTTGAGGCTACATCCGCCAGAGATTATGGCGCGACGCTATCAATAATAATATATTTAATTCAGCGATGTAGCATCCCTCTCGCTCGCACAATCCAATATATTCTATCATTTTATAAGTCTCAATGTATTTTTGAGAAATGTAGTTTATCAACTTTTTAGGAAATAAAATGACGGACATTGATTGTCACTTTCATATACCTAATTATAGACAGAGAAAAATTGAAAAAACATTTACGATTTTTTTCTATTTTAATATCTCCTAATTATTCGTAATTTTATTTTCTAGAAAATTAATAGACTACATGTCTCAAAAATACACTCAGACAAATGTTTGAATGAAAACCCTCTAAACTTTAAGGTTACAGGAACACCCCGACGGAGAAGCTGCTGGAAGTCGGGAGTTCCAGCAGCTTCTCTGTCAGGGTGTTCCTGTAACCTTATATGTTCCCCTCCACTCCGCACCCCATACCGTATTCGCCTTCCCACGCGTCCCTATACATTTGGGAATGCTCTATAAGCCAGTGCTTCCGCTTTCCCATAACGCGGAGTGGAGTGTAAGAACGCATTTAGTCGAGCCGACGGGCGGGGTTAGGGACTGATGTCAGTCGAGCCGACGGGCGGGGTTAGGGACTGATGTCAGTCGAGCCGACGGGCGGGGTTAGGGACTGATGTCAGTCGAGCCGACGGGCGGGATTAGGGACTGATGTCAGTCGAGCCGACGGGCGGGGTTAGGGACTGATGTCAGTCGAGCCGACGGGCGGGATTAGGGACTGATGTCAGTCGAGCCGACGGGCGGGGTTAGGGACTGATGTCAGTCGAGCCGACGGGCGGGGTTAGGGACTGATGTCAGTCGAGCCGACGGGCGGGGTTAGGGACTGATGTCAGTCGCCTAATTCCGATAACTAATAATCCTGGACCTTTCGTCATCGTGATACAGAGTGGATTCTTGAGAAACAATGTGGGGTAAGTTTTCGTCGATTAGTAGTACACAAACCCAGGCGGCCCAGTACAGACTTTTGATTCTTATAAGAAACAGGATCGATTGGTTTTAAAAAGAAATGATGAAAATGATCATGTTCTTGCTGATTGTATTTATTTTCTAATATCTGTGAATGCAGCTCAGCATATCTCATACAGTTCTGGTTCCCTAGGAACGATTTCTTGTAACTTACTGTCCCGCCTCAAAGATCCACCCTGTTGAAGTATAATATCCAAATGTTCCGCTTCCATTTGTGATCTTTAATGTAGGTATTCTGGTGGATGTCCTGATGGGATCAGGGAATGGTCAGTTAGTTCTGTAAACTATATCATAGTGACATGTCAGTATTATACGGAAATATATATATTTAAGCTTAAACTCTAGTATCATTTTAATGTTTAGGACGCACGGATTGTAATTATTGAATATTTAATTAGATATTGTGTGGGTTTGAAAGAATATAAGTTTAACTGGAATGGAATACTAAAATAATTTGGATCAGAAAATCAAATAAACTTACAATATTTAAAAAAGAATGACTAGCTAATCTCAAGATAGCTAAAACTTATACATTTACAAGTCTGTCAAAGGACATCATTCATCTTGTATGGGGATTTGGGCTAAAATGTATAATACACATGAATTTTTAGATAAATTATTTTAACATGATTACAATTTAAGTAGAAATAATCCTTTATTTTAGGTTTGAAACATGTTTAGTCATAGCATAGTACTAAAGGAATTGATTGATACGAACAATACATATTTTATATTAAATAATGCTGAACCGATAGAGAAATAATTTGTGGAAACATAAGTTGTTTCTCTTATCTTATTACGCCTGCTCTTACAGTTTAGTTAGATTAGAAGAAAACGTGTGTTCGAGAGAGATTGGCGAGAGTGTACGAAAGATGTTTTCACTTCCGTAGCTTGCACTTGTAGATTTGTAACTAACTTAACATTACACTCTTTGTATGCAAAAAAATACGCAATAAAAGGTGAAGAAGCATCTGGTTTGGCCGGCATAGTGGTGGAGACTGACGACAGTTTGTTTTTCTAACAGGTGACGTGCAGTCTCATGTCGTGTCGATATCTGAGTATTTGTCATTACGTCGAATAGCGATACGTAAAATGTAATCCCATGAATATATAATTAAAATGTATTTAAGTGTTAAATATTTAATAAATGTTTTTGTAGCTGCCAATATACAGAGCCTTACCTCACACCTTAGTTTCTGTTCCTTACCTTCTCAGGCACCCACCTCACACCTCGCCTGCACTTCTGAATGGATGGACAGACTATTTGCCCGGACGATATTTAAAAGTAAAAAAGTTAATTTAAAAAGTATAAAATCCCGATGTTAAAAAACTAACTTTAATTAGTAACTGAATATAAAAAACTAAAAAGAAAAAACAAGCCCAAACGGGTCCGCGTCGTCAAGTTACATAACCGCTTCCCTACACCAATGTAATATTTTAGGGCCGGTAACTGAATCTTACCTTAGTGATGTTTAATAAATAAATAAAATAAACGACCGTTTCCCTTTCGTGGTGGTCAGAAACCACGCTTACAAATAAGCGGATTCACATTTAGCAAACTTTACTATAGGCCAATCATGACAAGTGGTAAGCTCGTCGATGTCTCTGGCGTACCAAACTCAAGAAATATCACATAAATTATATATTAATATTTTTATTTATTTAAATTATTGTGCCTCGATCAGGAATCATATCCACGCACTTAACCGCTAAAAAAATATATTTCAATGGCGTAGTTAAGCGGTTATCATAGTTTTTGGCGACGGAACCCTTTGGAGCTTGTTTTTTGGCGATGGAACCCTTTGGAGCTTGTTTTTTGGCGACGGAACCCTTTGGAGCTTGTCTTTTGGCGACGGAACCCTTTGGAGCTTGTTTTTTGGCGACGGAACTCTTTGGAGCTTGTATTTTGGCGACGGAACCCTTTGGAGCTTGTTTTTTGGCGACGGAACCCTTTGGAGCTTGTTTTTTGGCGACGGAACCCTTTGGAGCTTGTTTTTTGGCGACGGAACCCTTTGGAGCTTGTTTTTTGGCGACGGAACCCTTTGGAGCTTGTTTTTTGGCGACGGAACCCTTTGTTGCTTGTTTTTTTTTCTTTTTATTTATTTTAAAGGAAATTTGGAAGAATGAAGTTGTAAAGGCTACATGATCGGGCAGCAACTGGGAGCCTCAATAGAACAAGAATAACATTAATAAAAATAGTATAATATCTTACACATATAATAATTTAACAACATAATAACACTACGATACATCTACTTCAAGTCCTACTCAGGTTCTGTGTTCAACGGGAGAGGCTTTGTGGAGACTTCTGGGGGAGAGGTAAGACTAGGGTCATGTTGTGTTGAACTGGGGTCATGTGACGAAGTTATGGGTTTATGTTGAGAAGATGTACTAGGCTCATGTAGAGAGGAAGAGGTACAGGGATCGTTAGGGAAAGTGATTCTGGGGTCATGCAGAAAGGAGGTACAGGGGTTGTGTAAGGAAGATGAGGTACAGGGGTCGTGTGAGGAGTCAGAGGTACTAGGGTAATGTAGGGAGGAAGTACAGGGGTCATGCTGGGAGGTAGAGTTACAGGGGTCATGCAGGGAGGTAGAGTTACAGGGGTCATGCCGGGAGGATGAGGTGCTGGGGTCATGCAGGGAGGATAAGGTGCTGGGGTCATGCAGGGAGGAAGAGGTACAGGGGTCATGCAGGGAGGATAAGGTGCTGGGATTATGTACTGAAGTGGAGGTACCAGGGTTATGTTTATAAGAAGAGTTTCTAGGGGCATGAAGGGAAGAGGAGGCACTGGGGTCGTGTTGGGAAGAGATTCTAGGCTCCTTAGAATTAGATTTATGGAATGCCTCAAAGTTAATGTGATTGTTAGAGTTGTAATTATTGTGATTTCTTGAGGATGTACTGGGTTGTTCTAATTGGGAGTTGCTGGGGTGAGAACTGGAGGCTTTTCTGAGGGATCTTCTTGGGTCTCGAGGGTGATATGTGATGGGGTTCCTGGAGTGGGAACTTCGAAGGTTTACAACGTGAGAGGTGCTAGGGGCTCCTATATGAGAATTTGTACCATTTATCGAGTTTAATCTACTTGTATATCTTGATATAGAGCTACCAGGGTTTTGAGTTTGGGAAGTGCTGGAGTTATTAGAAGTGGAGGTAGTTGAGTTGTCAGATTGGGAGGTACCAAGGTTTTGAGATTGGGAAGTGCTGGGGTTATTAGAAGTGGAGGTAGTTGGGGTGTCAGATTGGGAGGTACCAAGGTTTTGAGATTGGGAAGTGCTGGGGTTATTAGAAGTGGAGGTAGTTGGGGTGTCAGATTGGGAGGTACCAAGGTTTTGAGATTGGGAAGTGCTGGGGTTATTAGAAGTGGAGGTAGTTGGGGTGTCAGATTGGGAGGTACCAAGGTTTTGAGATTGGGAAGTGCTGGGGTTATTAGAAGTGGAGGTAGTTGGGGTGTCAGATTGGGAGGTACCAAGGTTTTGAGATTGGGAAGTGCTAGTATTGCTAGATTGATGATTATTAAGAGTGTTAGATTTAGAAGTACTTGGGATCTCTAAATTAAGAGTGTTAGATTTAGAAGTACTTGGGATCTCTAAATTTAGTTTACTTGAAACTCCAATATTTGAAGTACCCGGGTGACTAGATTGGGGACTAATGGAAGTTTTAGTGTTAAATTTCCCAAGTTCCTCGGTTTGTGATGTACTTGGGTCACCAGATTGATTATTAATGTCAATAGATTTAGAAGTACCAGGCTCGTCAGATTGAGAGTTACTAAGGTCTTCAGTTTGGGAAGAACTGGGGTCTTCCGTCTGGGAGTTTAGAAGAGAATTAGTTTCGGGCACAAACCTAGGACGCGGGGACCAGTGCAGGGCCGAGGGGTCCACAACCAGGCGTGGTGTGTGACTGAGCACATCACGACATCTCGCAGCCACCTCTCGAGGAGGTAATAACAGTTCCGAGCGTCGCCGATGACGCAACAATCCCAACTGCTGCAGAGTATCAAGCACATCCCCTCGTGCTATGGCAGTCCGACGAACCAAATCAGAAAGACTACTGCTCCCCGCCGTCCTTAACTCTGACAGCACCTCGTAACTCCAATAAGAACGATAACTCAACAATCCCAAATCTGAAAGAGGCTTCTCCGGACTCCCACTGATCCCTTCAATCTTACTAAGTTCATAACTTAAGGAGATAAGCAGACGGCCATACCCTCTCTTTTGGAAAGGAGGCAAAGTCAGTATGCACGCCACATTGTTTCCTTCAGGGGAATCTCTCTCCTTAGAGAAATATCCTACGGGATGTGCGCCCTGCTCGTCCACCTCACACAACACATAAAACAAAAACTGCTCTATATCATAAAATAAAGTCTTGCGATCTAAAAACAGCTTGGCCAGCAAACACAACTTCTGGCAGTAGAATTTGTTCTCCCGTCCGCAAGCCTCATACATAGCCAGGTCTCCCTTTCTGTATATCTCTATTCCTTCCGGGTGCTTGGCGGGGCAGGCATGCAGGTGACGTGCATAGGCCATCTCCGTGATCATGTACTTGAGGCAAAACTCACAAACAAATAGCTTGGCTTGCTTGCCGTACTCGTCGGGGTAGGGGCTGTAGTACCAGGCGTCTATCTCGTACCGTCCGAGCTGCACCCGGTCGATGTACTTGATGCGGGTGACGGTCTCGTGCTCCCTCTGCAGCGCAGGCGTTTGGTCGGGAGCAGCGCGGCGGCGGACAGGGCGCGGGGCGGACGGCGGCAGCGCCGCGAACACGTTGTCCCGAGGGACCCACTCGTCCAGCCTGCGGTCCCGGCCCAGGTAGTGCACGAAGAAGTCACAGACTCGCTCGCCCTCCAAGAAGCGTACCAGCAGCGGCCGCACGCGCAGCCACGCCGAGCCGCGGGATACCCAGTAGCGGCGCGCGGCCGGCGAGGGCGCCTCCTCCTCCGCCTCCTCGGGCTCGAACCGCGGCAGCTCGGGACTGGGCGCGCGCTCCATTTGTTGCTCCGTGTGCTCCTCCTCGAACCCGCGCTCCACTTCCTCCATGTCCAGGTCGTCGTTTCCTTTATCCACGGCATCGTCCATAATATTGAAACCCATTGGTTATGTTTCTGGTTTCCCGCCGATGTCAAAAGCCGACACTCTCGAAGATAGTCCTCACGTGGGGTCCTTCATTACGTTGTGAATTTTGTATTTAAATTACAATTACATCTTTTTTAATAATAATATTAGGAAAAATCAGTAACCAAACGGAAAACAATAGTAAATAGAGCAGATAGACTTGGATGAATGACAGATGTCAAAAATATGTTCGGCTTGCCGCTTTAAGCGCTTGTTTACACTTTAAAAGTCGTACGATTTGGCGTTTGTGTATAGTTTTCATACAAAATTCGGTAAAAATTACTAGCTTTTCTTTAATTGCTTTCAAGTTGAACATACCCTATATTATAATACCCTTGTCGTTTACGCGCATTTTTTCACTTTATTTCTAAGACCAACTACTTGATCTTTGCTTTATTTAGATTAAAGCGACAAGGCAAACAAAGGCGTCTTTATTAATTACAAATTACATGTCAGGATATTGTTAGTCAAAAAGTAGTTTTTTTTTAAATAATGTGAATGTGGTGCCTCCGTGGTGCAGCGGTTAAGACCGTGAATTTAGACTCGGAGGCACCGGGGATGATTCTGGTCGGGACACAATAAATTATTTAATTTATTTGTGATATTTCTCGAGTTTGGTACGCTAGAAACATCGATGAGCTTGCCACTGGTTATGGTGGGCCTATAGTAAAGTTGTCTAAATGTAAATCCACTTCATTAAAAAAATAATAAAAAAAACGATTTTTGGTCCGTTAATTTGCTCTAAACTGCAACTTGCAGTTTATTTTTAGTAGTTTTCCCTAACTTTGATATTTCTGACATCTTTGAGCGATGTAGCCGCAAATGACTCCAAAAAAAATCATCAAATTACAATTTTACGTAAATTGTCTGAAAACATAGGTAAGTTGGACGACTTTCAAAGCGAAATCAAGTGTAAAAAACTGAAGTACTTCGCGCTATTTTGCGCGGACGTGTCAAGTGCAAGTTTTTGTTTTGTAAATTAATTTACTGTGGATATTGTTAGTCAAAAGTGGTGTTGTTTTGTTTAATAATGTGCTACAATGATAATAATTATCGAAAAAGATAAATTGGACTTTAAATATGACGCACAAGTCGCGGTTATTTTTTTGCGGTGTTACCTCGCTGTGTCTGTACTCCCTTATATTACCGGACGTGTTTGGGCTATAATGACGCGAGTGACTACAAGAAAAGCAAACAAAGCAAATTCTGCAACATCTGGAATTTGGTGAAAACCTCATTAACTTATAAAAAAGAAAGATATATTACGTCAGACTTGGCTGTATGGGCTTTGCCTTCCTTATCACCTAATTCATCATCCATCGGGAGAAGAGAACACAACAGTGAAAAAGCTAGGACCACTATATAATCAGTGGTCCTAGGTAATACATGCCTATATAATCTGTGGTCCTAGGAAACAACACAGTGCTAGACAAAAATAGACAATGATTAAAATCTGTGCCTAGTTTTCGACAAAAACTTATCCATAACTAATACGTTTTGGTCTGTCTTGTCTATTACAGACCGAACCACAGAACCACTGGTGAAACGTCTGCGAAAAAATAGGTTGAAAATAAATAATTTGTGCATAAAATTGTGCTTATCTCTTCGATAGAGATATGAAATTATTATTGACAGCTAATCTGTGCGTTTCCTATGTTACCGTGTTCAGTGTTATGTGATTGAGTGCTGATTGTATCCAGATCCCTGCTTCTCGAAGATTGGTTCGCTGACTGTGTAGTGTAACGCCTTGCAGAAATCTGTTAATTTAGGATTGTAGTTGAGTTTAGAGTTTAGATCGTGACAATGCAGGCGATCAAGTGCGTGGTGGTCGGCGACGGGTGAGTCTCCCTTGTGTTTTGTCGTAGATGTTGGTATAATGAACGGCTGACGTCACATTTAAATTGAAACGTCTTTATGATAAGTGAATGCGTCCTTATTGGTATTAGTTAAGTATGATGTGCACGACGGCGATATTGTAGTGGCCGCGCATGCTGATAGTGCACATTAGAGCAGTCAACATATATCAAATACCATGTCTAAACTACAGAAGCTAGCCTAGTTTTACCGTCGACCACATAACATAGACCATGTAGCAATTGCTAAGTGGTTCAGATTGAATGTCCTATTTCCATACCAAACATAAGCAACAAATATCCCATTACTATGATATATATAGATAATTTTTCTGTGTTTTAGCCAATTAAAGTTATTACAAGTTTTGTGAGACATAATGTTTGCCATTTAATAGACATACAAAGTGGTATGATCAGTGCAGTGTCAAAAGAGAGCATTGGCGGGGAGAGGATGAGTCAAATGGTGTGTTTTGATCACTCGCAGATAGGTTCCAAAAGGAGTCCTACATCTGTCCATCATCTAATGATAATGAGCACTGTACATCTCTATTTTTTATAGCATCAAACATGCGTCAACAAATGTAAATAATTGGGGAAAGCTTTAGTAATCAGGACTCATTTATATCACTCTTAACTTTTTAGGAACTAGTATAATGTCAACAATATTTATCTATGTTATATATACACTTAGTAAAGTAAATAATAATGTAAAAACTAAAAACATTTTAATATCACAGCAACAAAAAGCAATTAAAATAAGAAATAAAATTAGCTTTTTTTTTTGTTTATCAACAATGGCACAGATGGCTTGGTATTATGTTCCTTAAGCAATTCAATCCGAAGAAATCTGTCAAGAGAAAAATCAAAGTTTTGAAAATCATCTTGAACCTGGACGCAAAAGCCTCCTCTGATTACTCCCTATGGAAGGCAACAAGAAAGACCAGTTACTGCTCAACCCCCTATAAGAAAACCAGACAACTCTTGGGCTAATAGTGACTCAGACAAGGCAAAAGTGTTTGCTGAACATCTGGATGGAGTGTTTATCCCCAATCACTTTGACAAAACCAACGAAAGCGAATCAGAGATTATTAAAACTTTAACAGAAATGCACCAGTTGGACTTGTCTATTAGAAAATTTAAAAAGTCTGATATCGAAGACGCAATATGTAACCTAAACCAACACAAATCTCCAGGTTATGATTTTATAACGGCAAAACTGCTAAAAGAACTGCCCGAAAGTGGCATAACATTCTTGACACAATTATATAATGCACTACTTTGTAGAAGTTTAGTACCACCTCAATGGAAGGTGGCACAAATTATAATGATACCAAAACCAGGAAAATGTGCAGAAGATGTCAAATCATACAGACCAATAAGCTTACTTCCGATACCATCGAAAATCATGGAAAGGTTGTTTCTAAAAAGACTTAATCCTGTAATACAAGAAAGGCAACTGATTCCAGAGAAGAGAGAATTTGGATTTAGACAGGGACATAGCACGATTGAGCAGATACACAGGCTTGTTAATAACATTAATAATGCCTTTGAAGAAAAGAACTACTGCTCTGCAGCATTCTTGGATATATCACAAGCATTTGATCGCGTCTGGCATGAAGGTCTACTCTTCAAAGTCAAAAAGATGTTGCCTATAAATTACTATTGCTTTATACAATCCTATCTTAACAACAGAAAATTCTTCGTCAAACATGGAGAAGAAATAACAGACCTGCACGACATTAAAGCTGGTGTGCCACAAGGAAGTGTGATGGGACCAACGCTATACCTACTATTTACATCAGACCTCCCAATGACCAATGGTGTTATTGTTGGGACATTTGCTGACGACACAGCCATACTAGCAGTGAATAAAGACCCCAAACAAGCCTCAAGAAGTCTTCAATGCAGTCTTGATAGTCTAACAGACTGGCTAAATACATAGCATATTAAGGCAAATGAAACCAAATCAGTTCAAGTAACATTCACTACAAGGCGTGAGACTCGCCCACCTGTTAAACTTAATGGTGTCCAAATCCCCCAATCAGATGATGCAAAATATCTTGGTTTACACCTGGACAGACAACTTACTTGGAGGAAGCATATTCACATGAAACGTAAAGCCCTTCGACTGCAACTACGTAAACTATATTGGCTCATAAACACCAAATCCAAACTATCAATGGAAAACAAGCTTCTTCTTTATATGTGCATTCTGAAACCGATATGGACCTATGGACTCCAATTATGGGGTACATCTGCAAAATCCAATGTAAAAATACTGCAAAGATTTCAATCAAATACTATTCAAATGATTGCAAATGCACCCTGGTACGTCACAAATGATATAATTCACCATGACCTTGGCATCCCAACAGTCAAAGAAGAAATTAAAACTCAAGCTACCAATTATGGCAAACGCATACAAAATCATCAAAATAAGTTGGCAAGCAACCTTATGGATAGAACATTCAGATTCAGAAGATTGAAGAGAACAGCTCCACATGAATTGATTATTTAATTTCCAATGACAATGACTTGCAGTGCATTAATGTATCAATACGGTTGCATCAATGGAAGCAGACCGTTCAAGACCTATAGTATTATATACATATTGCCGAATGTCTTGACTAGACAGATTGCAATACAAATGAAGATATAAAAAAAAAAAAAAACAAAACCCTTTTCTTCTTTGTTACCCATCATGACAAGTGTTAAGCTTGTTGATGTCTCTAGCGTACCAAACTTGAGAAATATTCCAATTACTAATAAAGTATATACATAAACTAGTTTTTGATTACTATTTAAGGTTTTGTCAAATATTTTACTCACAAAAAAGTTAGGGAACCGCTGCAGCTGGTCCAATGTAAATAGATAATTAAAGAAATCTAATAAACGGTGATAACAGTTTGATTTGACCTTTGACAGAGAAACATGAAGAACACACTAATCTAAGAGATGGTCCCTTTTGTAGGTATGCACATCATTCAATAGTTCAATGTTATAAAAGTTAAGTCTGTCTCAGTATTTGTTTAGAAGAATAAATTTGAAAACCTAACAACAAGTACCCAAACAAATTGATTAAATACAGGCTTAAATTTGCTGGCTGTAAAGTTTGGACAATTTGAAGTAGAAGTAATATCTATGTTTGCAACAATATTGCTGTGTCAGCTTTTCAATGTACCATATTGTGTGATTGTGATTACGGTGGCTTTTCCGCATTTATTTATTTATTTAAATACTTTATTGCACTTAAAAACCTAGTACATAGGCGAGCTATAACGCCATAAGGCATTCTTCACCAGCTAACCTTGGTGATCATGTAAGGTGAAGGGCAGGATAAAAAAAAATTAAAATAGCTTAAATTAGTAAATAAACATGATTACGCATTTATTAAATATACATATACGAGTACATACACAATATAAAAAAAAAACAACACACATACATACTATATAATACATACATACATAAACATACACTATAAATAAATAGATATATATATATATATATAAATAAAAAGTCAAACAACTAATTCGAGAGACATACATTCTGTTTCTCAAGAAATAATGTGGTTAGAAGGTTTTTAAATACGTTAACGGACGGTGCACGCCTTATGGCCAGGGGCATTTAGTATCTATTGGACCATTGTGCGTGACCTTTACTCCTTCAGAAGTAAGGCCAGGAGACCCGTCACGTTCCTGCAGACCTCCGAAAGAGTTCTCGTTTTTGCATTTGTAGTAGTGAGAGAATACAAATTTCTAAGCATTCCATGCATTCACGGTGGTGCTGGGTCCATCATGTGTGGGAAAGAGAGAAAAGAAGAATGGTGTCTCGAGCTCGTAACAGACTATAAGTTTTTTCTTATTCTTCTTCTCTCTCTTTCCCACACACAATGCACAGTGAATTCTAACAAATTTATCCTCGTCCTCCACCATGTGCCTTGCACTCCCACACCAGTCCCGCGTGAGAGTGTTATTGTATTTTGTTATCCTTGGTCAAAGTAATCAATTCGAGACTTCATTATAAGATGAGGCACTATGAGAAAGGATATTGTTATTATTATTATTATTATTGATTAATAGGCTCGCAGCGCATTGCTGATATGCCTATATCAAGCACTGGTGTAAAGTTTATTAAATTGTCAGTTATCACCATAGTCTATTTCGATTGTCACTAGCCACTTGTCCAGTTTGTTTTTAAAAGTGTTTACAGTTGAGTATTGGTGGCGCTTGCGGTTATTAATGAGACTAAGTTGTGTTTCAACTCAATCATGTATTCACACTGCACCTTCAAGTTTATTTATTTTATTTATGGTTCATGTTATCAAATTATATATGATTTATCAGATGAAAATAAAATGTCGAGTCGATGAAATTTACAATTTAAAAAATTATGGTTAATATGTAAAACAGTAAGTATACAAAAAAAAAAAACATAAGTTTTTGTTTATTTATCTGCTGACCGTACACTACAACAAACTTGAAAAAGTCTTCAATCGTATGAAATGTAGGTACGCTACCCTTTTTTTTATTTCACCTTTCTTGTTATTATAAACAAACTTGCAATAACATGCAATACCGTAATACTTGTACATAGTACTATATACTCCTGTAATCGCGTTTTTACTTTTCGATAACTGATTTCCACAATAGTGTCTCTGAGAAATGATGCATGAATAGTTTTGGTATACGTAATCACAAAACAAGTTTCTGCATTCAGTAAATACCTAGTAGCGTTAAATATGGAAGCAGTTTGTGAAAGTAGAAAACACGTGCATAGACAGTGCGACAGGACGACGGCGCAGGTTCCAATCCTATTACTATTCCTACAAGTCCCTTAAGGAAGAGATCTATAGGGTGATAACTGGCACTTTTCCATGTCAAAGTTATAATGAAAGAGGACAGGTTTAGCGAAATGTTTCTGAGTAGAGCGGCTAACATACCTATGTACTACCCGTCGAAAATACTACAGAACTAAAAAAAATGTAGATCGATGTAAGCGCTACGCTCGGTCCGCAATAAAATATATTAAATTAATTCTGTGATTTTATATTTAAATAAGATTGATAAACAATAGAAAATATGTTTAGTTCGTTATTACAGCATCCTGGACCTCCGCCGTAGGAGGTAGGCCTTCCAGAACTTATATCTGGCGAAGTTGGCGAGGGTCACGGTCGATTTCAAATAGTTGATTAAAGCAATCCATGAGCAACGTTTTAATAACGCCATGTGATTGGTAGTTACGTTTTCACTTTGGTTATTTCAGCCAATGACGTCCCTCATAGGCATACGTTACAACATGTCAAAAGATAATCAGCCTTTCTCCAACCAACCGTACATAATAAAAAAATATTTATATGATACGGTCGTGACTCGTGTACTCAACTGTAACAAGTGTTCTTAGCGGTGTCCCACAAGGATCAGTGCTTGCTCCAATCTTATTTGCAATCTTTGTCACCGACTTCTGCTCGGTAATAAAATCTGAGGCATGTTTTTTGCAGATGATTTCAAATATGTTGGAAATCTCTTGGTCAGTAGAGGAGAACAGAGAAAAGATCAGGAACTGTTGGTGGAATGGACACAAGAATGGATAATCAAGCTCAACCTATCCAAATGTACAGTATTACACATGGGCCAAAACAATCCGAAGATTAAATAAATAGTTGGTGATGTTTCCATTACACCAGTCCAGGCCCAACTTGGTATCACAGTAACTGCCAATCTATAATGGGCTGAACATATAGATGGGATTGTAAAGCGAGCCAACTCAGTCCTTTATGCAATTAAGAGATCCTTCCAGCAAGTCAACCCCAACACTTTTATAAAATTCTATAAAACATACATAAGACCATTGTTGGAATATGGTTTTCAACTATGGAATCCACACTTCATAAAAGACATAGAAATTCTTGAAACAACAAAGGCGAGCAATTAAACTTTCATACCGCTTGAGGAAGAAGTCCGATGCCCAGAGACTTAGATATCTAAAGCCGACAAGTCATAGAGATCGCAGAATGAGGGGAGATAAAATTTAGAAAAAATTTTAAAATTCAAGGTATAACTGCCGTCACCTAGCCAAAATGTTTAAGTTTATCACAATAATATTTCCCCGTCGTGATCACGGAATGAAATTGATGAGAAAATCCGGCAATACAAATGTGAAATATCACTTTATGAATAACAGAGTTGTAAATATGTGAAACAAAATACCAGAAGACATACTGAAGTCCCCAACTGTAAATACTTTTTAAAACAAACTGGACAAGTGGCTAGTGACAATAGACATAGACTATGGTGAGAACTGGCTATTTTATGAACTTTATACCAGTGCTTGATATAGGCATATCAGCAATGCGCTGCGAGGCTATTAATCAATAATATGTCATCCCTAAAAACCTAAAGTAATCACTTCAATTATCCCCACACACATAAATCTCATTACAGAAAGCCACAATACTAAACACATGCAGAATCGTCAGGAAATTTCTACAAGCTGAACCAGATCATCATTAAAATTATTCACTCACTTCCATAAACAATGCTTCCTTGGCTAAGGCTCGCGAGCATTATTAATCCGGCCTAAAAACCGAGATTTTGTAATATAAACCAAAATAATCTATACTAATATTATAAAGAGGAAAGATTTGTATTTTTGTATGTTTGTAATGAATAAACTCAAAAACTACTGGACCGATTGCAATAATTTTTTCACCATTAGAAAGCTGCATTATTCAGAAGTAACATAGGCTATATAATACCACGCTAGGTCCTATAGTTGTGGAGCAGTAACCAAAAATGTTTTAAAAACGGGGGAAAAGTATCGTTTCTGAGGCCTTCCGTGGCGTGCGCTGAGCATATAGTTAAAGTTATACAAAAATGCTCTATGGATGAATTGTTCATCTTAACATTATTTTTAAAAAAGTCCGCGAGAGCATATGTCTACCTTTTATAGTTTACCCATAACAATCGTTTTAATGAATGGTTCAATCCTTATAAAAGTTTGTTCTAGATAACTTTTGAATTGTTCAATCGGTTATTAATTAATAATAAATATAATCAAAATCGGTTCAGTGATATAAGCGTGAAGGCCGGCAAACAGACATACAGATAATCTTTATTTATAATATTAGTATGGATTCTTTCAGTCGGCATTCAAGTGTTTGTAAGAAAGTTAAAAATAATATAGGTAGCCCAATTTATTGTATTTGTAGGGCCGTTCCCACGAATTGAAGAACATTAAACGAAATGGGGTCGCGGTCATCACGAGAACACATGGCACCCACCACTCGCTTCCGGGATTTAGGGAAATAATTACATCTAACTACTTACATAATTATATAATGAACTTTTGGAGTGATCTTGCCAGATTGCCAGAGAGTTGACCTTAAAAAGGGTTGAATAAGGATGGCAATAGATTTCGTGGAGAGACAGGCTGATACAAATTCCAAGTAATAAATAAATCAGCCCCTTCATTACAGCCCCTAGAACACAGGTCCTAGACCTCCACTGCTGGAGATGGGTCTTCCAGAACATATATCTGGAGGATTTGACACTCGCCACCCTGGCCAGACGGCTTGGCGAGGATTTGTTGTCAATTTTTATGACAATTTATTAACGATTCCACAAGTTGGTATTAGTGGAACCGGGACCGACGACTTAACGTGCTCTCCGAGGCACGGGAACGATGGTGTTGAAAATCTTTGACAAAACGTTTGTATGGGAATTCGCTGCTCCGGGTGGTCCTTAAGAAAAGTGTATTTCTCATTGGTACATGCCGGGTGGGTTTGAACCGACCTTTGTAGGATTTAAGGTATGCGTTCTTACAACCGAGCCACCACCGCGCACAATCAGCCCCTTACATCAAGAACAGTAACCGCTAGCCATTAAAGTTGGCTTAGGTTTAGACTAGAGATTGCAACCCGGTATGTTTTTCAACCCGGCCCGACATTCGCCGCCGGGTCCGGCCGGATGAAACCTTTGAAGTATTTTATTAAAATTTGCTTTAAGTAAATGGAGGAAAAATACAATGATTCAAGGTTACGAAATAATATTTATTTCAAACCAGCAAATCAACAATAATCAGTCTTTAAGAGCAATAACTACATAACAAGGTGCGCGAGAGGAATGAAGAGCGGCCATTGGCGCGTCAGAACGGCAACATCGCGGTTCGCAGCGCTTGCCATGCCAGTTTTCTACAAGTTGGGGCTTCCGTGCCGCAGTTTTCGTATCTACCGGTATGAATGGCCGGGCCCGATGGATGTCTAAAAGGGCACCGGGTCCGGCCCGTTTAGACCTCCCGCTGGAGTTATTACCGTCATGATAACACCTTACTTGGTTTAGAATAATGCTTTGGTTTACCCTAAGGATGTATTAGGGTTAGTACGAGTATGTGGTATGGGTTTGCACTCATGTTGTCCTGTTAATTACTGGTACAAGGCGGCTAGCAATAACGTACTAATATACGTATCTATTAACTCTTATTAGCGCAATTTTGAGGGCATTGGAAAACATTGCAAGATGTTTTAAAACGTTCTTCGTTCTTACATCTGTCGCACGCTGGACATGAGCATAACAGGATAATAACGCTTCCAGCCTGTTGCTATTCCTATGTATGCTTTCCCATTCCTGTTCCTATAACGGGACGTCCATTAAGCGAAGTGTGAAGAAGCTTTTTGTTATGTGTACTTGGACCTTCCTTAACACATACTATCAGGCGGGCGCGATATCGTTATTAATCAATAAAAAAACAACGAATACCAACAAAAAAGGATTCTTAAAAAAAAACACGTAGCAATGTAATTTTTTTTTTCTGATCTTATACCGCAAATGTTATAATGAATCGAATCCGCTATATCATAGTAGTGATTTATTTATTTATGATGACTTGTTATGATGATGAGTGGATAAAATTGGCAGTACTTAAAGGTTCCACAATTTTGATCATTTAAAGAAACCACAGGTGACATTAGTCGATTTGTTGGCATAAGCAAAAAATTAAGGCTGTAAGGTAGTTTGTCGTAATTTTATAACATTAACCTATCTCTCCCTCTTGGAATCGTGGATTGCAATAGTGATGTGCCAGTCAATACAACCAGCGACCTTCTTGCTCCAGTCTTTCCTTCCTTTGACTTCTCGAAATAAACGTCCAAAATGTAGTCTATAGATAAGAAACGAGTTGGTTGTAAACGGCAGATTATCTGGACGATAACACATCACTAGTATTCAGTATCTCACGCAAATTTAGACTCTCGACGGTGAAGGATACGACTATCATCACATTATATCCCCTAGAACACAAAGTCGTAGAACTCCAAAACATAAATTTGTTTATGTAGTATATAGTATAACTTATTTATGTAGTGTATTAATGTAATAATGTAATTTTATTAATAAATATTATAATTATTAAGTAATATTCTATAGACTGGTATAGACATATGAAATAGACATAGACACATATGTAATCATCAATAGCTATAGCAATATGATTAATATTTCAATCCATTTTTTCTACCCAAGGTATATTTAGAGTTTGCTTTGGAATCATTTTCTGAAATTAGAAAATAAATTTAGCAATATTCGGTATCGTTACAAACGTCACTGTACTACATCGAATCGGATTTAACAGTTAATTTAAAGTGCAATCATTCTTAACTGATACAATAATAATATGAAACAGAAAAATACATTACATTGTAGATTTCATCAGGCAATAAATAAAAAATATGTAAATTACAAAAATGATCATTTTAAAAGTGTCTCGAAACTGAGATTGATTGTCTTAGCTGTTAATGTTACTGATTGTTGATTTTGTTATAAATATTATTGCAACAAATTACTTCTATCAAGATACATATTCATTATAATATGGTCTAGCTGTTAAGTCCGGAGGTACCGGGTTCGATTCCTGGACGGGACACAAAAATATTTATTAATGTAAATAAATAAATTTAATTTATTTGTGATATTTCTCGAGTTTGGTACGCTGGAGACATCGACGAGCTTGCCACTTGTCATGATTGGCCTATAGTAAAGTTGGCTAAATGTGAATCCGCTTATTTATAGGCGTGGCCCACCCCGAAAGGGAAACGGTCGTGATGATACTTTACTTTTATAATATTATTATATATTTTATTAGGTAGTGTGTATGCCTTCTTTTAATTTTGCCTCGAAATATATATATATATTCATTAATATTGAGAAGTAATACAACATACAACACTGTGGGTTTTAATTATCCAAGTATTCGAATAATTCAAATAATAAAAACCAAATTATTTCGGATATTTGCAGACCCGAGCTATATTAGTGTCTTTAAAATCATTAAAAAATCGTGCTTATTTCCTATTGTTTATTAAATACGTAGATAGGTTATTGGGTCTCAGACACAACATAAGTGAAGTAAATTGATTGCATTACAGTAGTATAGGTTGCGGTGAGAGAGGGCCTCGCATACTCGGACGCATGGATTTAACCTTACTAGAACTATACAAAGGTTACATAAAGTCGGAATATCTTTATTCACGTTAGCCTATTACACTAACATCTGTATTCTTAGACTTTCCTTAACGGCTCCTCCACTCAATTATTCCCTCCAGCTGTCAAACTTTCGACCTTGAAAGTCCTTGAAGCGTGTTTAACTTATTTTTAACTAATATTTATATATTTCAAACCTGTATTCATTAGTACAAGCTGCCCGGACAAAAGTTATTACCGTATTAACTTTATTAAATTCTCAACAATAAACGATTACTTACACAAATATATTTTCTATTTCGTGGACTGCACTTTATAAACTTGATAATATTCATTATAATGCTTTATGGAATACAGCTCCACCAGTTTTAGGTTAAGTGACAGTTGGACAATGCTCATATGTATACTCGCAAGACTTCGAGCGCTACCACCTGGCCAGCTTTGTACGATCATTTTTGTAATTATGCGATTTGTGCCTCACAACAACCGTAAACGTATTCATGTCATATCCCACCGCAAAATATTGACTAGGTCAGGAAAACAGATGATCGTGAAGTCAAACCGCAGTGCGTGGCGTACTGATGTCTGAACATGCATGCATATGTGCCGTGCAACCTCTCTGTGCCGATAGGCCACAGGACAATCCTTCAACTATAGCAATATAATTACGAGAAATAGTATGACACATCACGGTTACATTACTCACTACACAAATCGTTGTAGGCATCGACATCAATGACGCATTATTATAAATCTAACTAAACAAAGATCACCTTCTACTGAAAGGTAGGACAGGTCTGCCATCAGTACATGAATATATATATATTATGCATGGCATGATAAACTTATTTAATAAATCATGAAACAAAATTAATATTGAGACATAATATTTATAAATAATAAAATTTTACCGATAAATATACTGATCCTCAGCTTAACCCAGAGAACTCTAGTCCGGGGATCAGAGTTCCTCCAAAATGAATCTGTTATTATTCAAATAAACGATTTTGTATTTTGTTATTTCATTTTGCAAACGAGTTTTCAGGACGACATTATATACAGTATTTGCTGGAATAGAGAGCCAAGAAGATACGTAAAAAACATATCAACACCAGTTCTATCCAGTTCCATATTTCATTTTTTTTATTCATTTAGAGTCTTAGAACTCCACTATTGGAGATTGGCCATTTAGAACATACGTATATCTGGAGAATTTGTCTTACATGCGTCACGCCACACGGGTTGCCCAGGATCTGATGTCAATTCATTAACAATTTACTAACCGATGCGGACGGCTTAACGTGCTCTCCTCCTCACGGGAACGGTGGTGTTGTAAATCTATGACTGCAGTACGTAAGAAAAGTGTATTTCTCATTGGTACATGCCGGGGTTTAAACCAAACTTTGCAGCATTTTAGGTAAAGCGTTCTTACAACCGAGCCACCTCCGCGCCCAATTAACTAATTAATTACTAATACATAATTGTCTTTATTCATTGGTTTTATTAACACTAGTTGATTAATATTTACAGAAAAACTGAACCATTAAGAACCTGGAGATAAAATCCTTGTCTTCGCGAGGCAATGTATCCCTTCAATGACGATCCATTTATCATCAAAACCTCTAGAAATATGAGTCCTAGACTTCGGCTGCCGGATATGGCCTTTCCAGAACGTATATGTCTGCAGAATTTAGCCTATACTAGCCACACTGGCCGAACAGGTTGGCGAAGGTGATGATCCATTGCTTGTGCATTATTCTGTATAAAATCTTATTTATACAGCAAAATAGCTTAAGAACAGAAAAAATATAATATAAAAATATAACGATAAAGACGTAAGTAGTTTTAACTAGACGCAGGTTTTGATCCTTTTTTTGAATAGTGATAGAGATCCAAAGATCGCTCCTAACGCGATAACAAGAAAGTGTCGTAAATCATTAGTGATAAAATGATTATAACTTTGCTTGGCTGAGTAAACCTTGGCCTACGTGACATGAATATAAATGGAAATAACAATGTTTTTAAATCTACCACAGTTATATACCAAGGTCCGTATTGAATATCGATCTCAAGATATGATATTTACTTAAGAACTTAATGTCTGCTTTCATTTTTCCATGATTTTACATTTGGAAAAAAGAGACATACTTGAGTGAATCTTGAGTTCGATTTATTAATACGGGCTTATATTAAAACAATAGGGGAAGATACGTTACGAAGACACTACGCGTAACTATCAAACTTCGGCTATCTGACGCACTTAAATCAATAGTACCCAAGCCAGATCTAGCCGCAAGGACCTTCTTTGCATTCTGTCCCGCTCGCGTCCCATTGTGACAAATTATATCGTATTCGTTAACGCCATAAGTGATGTACTACTCGTAACTGTGGGTGCAGTTGTGTCGGTTCCGTATTTTGTAGTGAACAATATCGTATTCGTTACCGACATAAGTGATGTACTACTCGTAACTGTGGGTGCAGTTGTGTCGGTTCCGTATTTTGTAGTGAACAATATCGTATTCGTTACCGACATAAGTGATGTACTACTCGTAACTGTGGGTGCAGTTGTGTCGGTTCCGTATTTTGTAGTGAACAATATCGTATTCGTTACCGACATAAGTGATGTACTACTCGTAACTGTGGGTGCAGTTGTGTCGGTTCCGTATTTTGTAGTGAACAATATCGTATTCGTTACCGACATAAGTGATGTACTACTCGTAACTGTGGGTGCAGTTGTGTCGGTTCCGTATTTTGTAGTGAACAATATCGTATTCGTTACCGACATAAGTGATGTACTACTCGTAACTGTGGGTGCAGTTGTGTCGGTTCCGTATTTTGTAGTGAACAATATCGTATTCGTTACCGACATAAGTGATGTACTACTCGTAACTGTGGGTGCAGTTGTGTCGGTTCCGTATTTTGTAGTGAACAATATCGTATTCGTTACCGACATAAGTGATGTACTACTCGTAACTGTGGGTGCAGTTGTGTCGGTTCCGTATTTTGTAGTGAACAATATCGTATTCGTTACCGACATAAGTGATGTACTACTCGTAACTGTGGGTGCAGTTGTGTCGGTTCCGTATTTTGTAGTGAACAATATCGTATTCGTTACCGACATAAGTGATGTACTACTCGTAACTGTGGGTGCAGTTGTGTCGGTTCCGTATTTTGTAGTGAACAATATCGTATTCGTTACCGACATAAGTGATGTACTACTCGTAACTGTGGGTGCAGTTGTGTCGGTTCCGTATTTTGTAGTGAACAATATCGTATTCGTTACCGACATAAGTGATGTACTACTCGTAACTGTGGGTGCAGTTGTGTCGGTTCCGTATTTTGTAGTGAACAATATCGTATTCGTTACCGACATAAGTGATGTACTACTCGTAACTGTGGGTGCAGTTGTGTCGGTTCCGTATTTTGTAGTGAACAATATCGTATTCGTTACCGACATAAGTGATGTACTACTCGTAACTGTGGGTGCAGTTGTGTCGGTTCCGTATTTTGTAGTGAACAATATCGTATTCGTTACCGACATAAGTGATGTACTACTCGTAACTGTGGGTGCAGTTGTGTCGGTTCCGTATTTTGTAGTGAACAATATCGTATTCGTTACCGACATAAGTGATGTACTACTCGTAACTGTGGGTGCAGTTGTGTCGGTTCCGTATTTTGTAGTGAACAATATCGTATTCGTTACCGACATAAGTGATGTACTACTCGTAACTGTGGGTGCAGTTGTGTCGGTTCCGTATTTTGTAGTGAACAATATCGTATTCGTTACCGACATAAGTGATGTACTACTCGTAACTGTGGGTGCAGTTGTGTCGGTTCCGTATTTTGTAGTGAACAATATCGTATTCGTTACCGACATAAGTGATGTACTACTCGTAACTGTGGGTGCAGTTGTGTCGGTTCCGTATTTTGTAGTGAACAATATCGTATTCGTTACCGACATAAGTGATGTACTACTCGTAACTGTGGGTGCAGTTGTGTCGGTTCCGTATTTTGTAGTGAACAATATCGTATTCGTTACCGACATAAGTGATGTACTACTCGTAACTGTGGGTGCAGTTGTGTCGGTTCCGTATTTTGTAGTGAACAATATCGTATTCGTTACCGACATAAGTGATGTACTACTCGTAACTGTGGGTGCAGTTGTGTCGGTTCCGTATTTTGTAGTGAACAATATCGTATTCGTTACCGACATAAGTGATGTACTACTCGTAACTGTGGGTGCAGTTGTGTCGGTTCCGTATTTTGTAGTGAACAATATCGTATTCGTTACCGACATAAGTGATGTACTACTCGTAACTGTGGGTGCAGTTGTGTCGGTTCCGTATTTTGTAGTGAACAATATCGTATTCGTTACCGACATAAGTGATGTACTACTCGTAACTGTGGGTGCAGTTGTGTCGGTTCCGTATTTTGTAGTGAACAATATCGTATTCGTTACCGACATAAGTGATGTACTACTCGTAACTGTGGGTGCAGTTGTGTCGGTTCCGTATTTTGTAGTGAACAATATCGTATTCGTTACCGACATAAGTGATGTACTACTCGTAACTGTGGGTGCAGTTGTGTCGGTTCCGTATTTTGTAGTGAACAATATCGTATTCGTTACCGACATAAGTGATGTACTACTCGTAACTGTGGGTGCAGTTGTGTCGGTTCCGTATTTTGTAGTGAACAATATCGTATTCGTTACCGACATAAGTGATGTACTACTCGTAACTGTGGGTGCAGTTGTGTCGGTTCCGTATTTTGTAGTGAACAATATCGTATTCGTTACCGACATAAGTGATGTACTACTCGTAACTGTGGGTGCAGTTGTGTCGGTTCCGTATTTTGTAGTGAACAATATCGTATTCGTTACCGACATAAGTGATGTACTACTCGTAACTGTGGGTGCAGTTGTGTCGGTTCCGTATTTTGTAGTGAACAATATCGTATTCGTTACCGACATAAGTGATGTACTACTCGTAACTGTGGGTGCAGTTGTGTCGGTTCCGTATTTTGTAGTGAACAATATCGTATTCGTTACCGACATAAGTGATGTACTACTCGTAACTGTGGGTGCAGTTGTGTCGGTTCCGTATTTTGTAGTGAACAATATCGTATTCGTTACCGACATAAGTGATGTACTACTCGTAACTGTGGGTGCAGTTGTGTCGGTTCCGTATTTTGTAGTGAACAATATCGTATTCGTTACCGACATAAGTGATGTACTACTCGTAACTGTGGGTGCAGTTGTGTCGGTTCCGTATTTTGTAGTGAACAATATCGTATTCGTTACCGACATAAGTGATGTACTACTCGTAACTGTGGGTGCAGTTGTGTCGGTTCCGTATTTTGTAGTGAACAATATCGTATTCGTTACCGACATAAGTGATGTACTACTCGTAACTGTGGGTGCAGTTGTGTCGGTTCCGTATTTTGTAGTGAACAATATCGTATTCGTTACCGACATAAGTGATGTACTACTCGTAACTGTGGGTGCAGTTGTGTCGGTTCCGTATTTTGTAGTGAACAATATCGTATTCGTTACCGACATAAGTGATGTACTACTCGTAACTGTGGGTGCAGTTGTGTCGGTTCCGTATTTTGTAGTGAACAATATCGTATTCGTTACCGACATAAGTGATGTACTACTCGTAACTGTGGGTGCAGTTGTGTCGGTTCCGTATTTTGTAGTGAACAATATCGTATTCGTTACCGACATAAGTGATGTACTACTCGTAACTGTGGGTGCAGTTGTGTCGGTTCCGTATTTTGTAGTGAACAATATCGTATTCGTTACCGACATAAGTGATGTACTACTCGTAACTGTGGGTGCAGTTGTGTCGGTTCCGTATTTTGTAGTGAACAATATCGTATTCGTTACCGACATAAGTGATGTACTACTCGTAACTGTGGGTGCAGTTGTGTCGGTTCCGTATTTTGTAGTGAACAATATCGTATTCGTTACCGACATAAGTGATGTACTACTCGTAACTGTGGGTGCAGTTGTGTCGGTTCCGTATTTTGTAGTGAACAATATCGTATTCGTTACCGACATAAGTGATGTACTACTCGTAACTGTGGGTGCAGTTGTGTCGGTTCCGTATTTTGTAGTGAACAATATCGTATTCGTTACCGACATAAGTGATGTACTACTCGTAACTGTGGGTGCAGTTGTGTCGGTTCCGTATTTTGTAGTGAACAATATCGTATTCGTTACCGACATAAGTGATGTACTACTCGTAACTGTGGGTGCAGTTGTGTCGGTTCCGTATTTTGTAGTGAACAATATCGTATTCGTTACCGACATAAGTGATGTACTACTCGTAACTGTGGGTGCAGTTGTGTCGGTTCCGTATTTTGTAGTGAACAATATCGTATTCGTTACCGACATAAGTGATGTACTACTCGTAACTGTGGGTGCAGTTGTGTCGGTTCCGTATTTTGTAGTGAACAATATCGTATTCGTTACCGACATAAGTGATGTACTACTCGTAACTGTGGGTGCAGTTGTGTCGGTTCCGTATTTTGTAGTGAACAATATCGTATTCGTTACCGACATAAGTGATGTACTACTCGTAACTGTGGGTGCAGTTGTGTCGGTTCCGTATTTTGTAGTGAACAATATCGTATTCGTTACCGACATAAGTGATGTACTACTCGTAACTGTGGGTGCAGTTGTGTCGGTTCCGTATTTTGTAGTGAACAATATCGTATTCGTTACCGACATAAGTGATGTACTACTCGTAACTGTGGGTGCAGTTGTGTCGGTTCCGTATTTTGTAGTGAACAATATCGTATTCGTTACCGACATAAGTGATGTACTACTCGTAACTGTGGGTGCAGTTGTGTCGGTTCCGTATTTTGTAGTGAACAATATCGTATTCGTTACCGACATAAGTGATGTACTACTCGTAACTGTGGGTGCAGTTGTGTCGGTTCCGTATTTTGTAGTGAACAATATCGTATTCGTTACCGACATAAGTGATGTACTACTCGTAACTGTGGGTGCAGTTGTGTCGGTTCCGTATTTTGTAGTGAACAATATCGTATTCGTTACCGACATAAGTGATGTACTACTCGTAACTGTGGGTGCAGTTGTGTCGGTTCCGTATTTTGTAGTGAACAATATCGTATTCGTTACCGACATAAGTGATGTACTACTCGTAACTGTGGGTGCAGTTGTGTCGGTTCCGTATTTTGTAGTGAACAATATCGTATTCGTTACCGACATAAGTGATGTACTACTCGTAACTGTGGGTGCAGTTGTGTCGGTTCCGTATTTTGTAGTGAACAATATCGTATTCGTTACCGACATAAGTGATGTACTACTCGTAACTGTGGGTGCAGTTGTGTCGGTTCCGTATTTTGTAGTGAACAATATCGTATTCGTTACCGACATAAGTGATGTACTACTCGTAACTGTGGGTGCAGTTGTGTCGGTTCCGTATTTTGTAGTGAACAATATCGTATTCGTTACCGACATAAGTGATGTACTACTCGTAACTGTGGGTGCAGTTGTGTCGGTTCCGTATTTTGTAGTGAACAATATCGTATTCGTTACCGACATAAGTGATGTACTACTCGTAACTGTGGGTGCAGTTGTGTCGGTTCCGTATTTTGTAGTGAACAATATCGTATTCGTTACCGACATAAGTGATGTACTACTCGTAACTGTGGGTGCAGTTGTGTCGGTTCCGTATTTTGTAGTGAACAATATCGTATTCGTTACCGACATAAGTGATGTACTACTCGTAACTGTGGGTGCAGTTGTGTCGGTTCCGTATTTTGTAGTGAACAATATCGTATTCGTTACCGACATAAGTGATGTACTACTCGTAACTGTGGGTGCAGTTGTGTCGGTTCCGTATTTTGTAGTGAACAATATCGTATTCGTTACCGACATAAGTGATGTACTACTCGTAACTGTGGGTGCAGTTGTGTCGGTTCCGTATTTTGTAGTGAACAATATCGTATTCGTTACCGACATAAGTGATGTACTACTCGTAACTGTGGGTGCAGTTGTGTCGGTTCCGTATTTTGTAGTGAACAATATCGTATTCGTTACCGACATAAGTGATGTACTACTCGTAACTGTGGGTGCAGTTGTGTCGGTTCCGTATTTTGTAGTGAACAATATCGTATTCGTTACCGACATAAGTGATGTACTACTCGTAACTGTGGGTGCAGTTGTGTCGGTTCCGTATTTTGTAGTGAACAATATCGTATTCGTTACCGACATAAGTGATGTACTACTCGTAACTGTGGGTGCAGTTGTGTCGGTTCCGTATTTTGTAGTGAACAATATCGTATTCGTTACCGACATAAGTGATGTACTACTCGTAACTGTGGGTGCAGTTGTGTCGGTTCCGTATTTTGTAGTGAACAATATCGTATTCGTTACCGACATAAGTGATGTACTACTCGTAACTGTGGGTGCAGTTGTGTCGGTTCCGTATTTTGTAGTGAACAATATCGTATTCGTTACCGACATAAGTGATGTACTACTCGTAACTGTGGGTGCAGTTGTGTCGGTTCCGTATTTTGTAGTGAACAATATCGTATTCGTTACCGACATAAGTGATGTACTACTCGTAACTGTGGGTGCAGTTGTGTCGGTTCCGTATTTTGTAGTGAACAATATCGTATTCGTTACCGACATAAGTGATGTACTACTCGTAACTGTGGGTGCAGTTGTGTCGGTTCCGTATTTTGTAGTGAACAATATCGTATTCGTTACCGACATAAGTGATGTACTACTCGTAACTGTGGGTGCAGTTGTGTCGGTTCCGTATTTTGTAGTGAACAATATCGTATTCGTTACCGACATAAGTGATGTACTACTCGTAACTGTGGGTGCAGTTGTGTCGGTTCCGTATTTTGTAGTGAACAATATCGTATTCGTTACCGACATAAGTGATGTACTACTCGTAACTGTGGGTGCAGTTGTGTCGGTTCCGTATTTTGTAGTGAACAATATCGTATTCGTTACCGACATAAGTGATGTACTACTCGTAACTGTGGGTGCAGTTGTGTCGGTTCCGTATTTTGTAGTGAACAATATCGTATTCGTTACCGACATAAGTGATGTACTACTCGTAACTGTGGGTGCAGTTGTGTCGGTTCCGTATTTTGTAGTGAACAATATCGTATTCGTTACCGACATAAGTGATGTACTACTCGTAACTGTGGGTGCAGTTGTGTCGGTTCCGTATTTTGTAGTGAACAATATCGTATTCGTTACCGACATAAGTGATGTACTACTCGTAACTGTGGGTGCAGTTGTGTCGGTTCCGTATTTTGTAGTGAACAATATCGTATTCGTTACCGACATAAGTGATGTACTACTCGTAACTGTGGGTGCAGTTGTGTCGGTTCCGTATTTTGTAGTGAACAATATCGTATTCGTTACCGACATAAGTGATGTACTACTCGTAACTGTGGGTGCAGTTGTGTCGGTTCCGTATTTTGTAGTGAACAATATCGTATTCGTTACCGACATAAGTGATGTACTACTCGTAACTGTGGGTGCAGTTGTGTCGGTTCCGTATTTTGTAGTGAACAATATCGTATTCGTTACCGACATAAGTGATGTACTACTCGTAACTGTGGGTGCAGTTGTGTCGGTTCCGTATTTTGTAGTGAACAATATCGTATTCGTTACCGACATAAGTGATGTACTACTCGTAACTGTGGGTGCAGTTGTGTCGGTTCCGTATTTTGTAGTGAACAATATCGTATTCGTTACCGACATAAGTGATGTACTACTCGTAACTGTGGGTGCAGTTGTGTCGGTTCCGTATTTTGTAGTGAACAATATCGTATTCGTTACCGACATAAGTGATGTACTACTCGTAACTGTGGGTGCAGTTGTGTCGGTTCCGTATTTTGTAGTGAACAATATCGTATTCGTTACCGACATAAGTGATGTACTACTCGTAACTGTGGGTGCAGTTGTGTCGGTTCCGTATTTTGTAGTGAACAATATCGTATTCGTTACCGACATAAGTGATGTACTACTCGTAACTGTGGGTGCAGTTGTGTCGGTTCCGTATTTTGTAGTGAACAATATCGTATTCGTTACCGACATAAGTGATGTACTACTCGTAACTGTGGGTGCAGTTGTGTCGGTTCCGTATTTTGTAGTGAACAATATCGTATTCGTTACCGACATAAGTGATGTACTACTCGTAACTGTGGGTGCAGTTGTGTCGGTTCCGTATTTTGTAGTGAACAATATCGTATTCGTTACCGACATAAGTGATGTACTACTCGTAACTGTGGGTGCAGTTGTGTCGGTTCCGTATTTTGTAGTGAACAATATCGTATTCGTTACCGACATAAGTGATGTACTACTCGTAACTGTGGGTGCAGTTGTGTCGGTTCCGTATTTTGTAGTGAACAATATCGTATTCGTTACCGACATAAGTGATGTACTACTCGTAACTGTGGGTGCAGTTGTGTCGGTTCCGTATTTTGTAGTGAACAATATCGTATTCGTTACCGACATAAGTGATGTACTACTCGTAACTGTGGGTGCAGTTGTGTCGGTTCCGTATTTTGTAGTGAACAATATCGTATTCGTTACCGACATAAGTGATGTACTACTCGTAACTGTGGGTGCAGTTGTGTCGGTTCCGTATTTTGTAGTGAACAATATCGTATTCGTTACCGACATAAGTGATGTACTGCTCGTAACTGTGGGTGCAGTTGTGTCGGTTCCGTATTTTGTAGTGAACAATATCGTATTCGTTACCGACATAAGTGATGTACTGCTCGTAACTGTGGGTGCAGTTGTGTCGGTTCCGTATTTTGTAGTGAACAATATCGTATTCGTTACCGACATAAGTGATGTACTGCTCGTAACTGTGGGTGCAGTTGTGTCGGTTCCGTATTTTGTAGTGAACAATATCGTATTCGTTACCGACATAAGTGATGTACTACTCGTAACTGTGGGTGCAGTTGTGTCGGTTCCGTATTTTGTAGTGAACAATATCGTATTCGTTACCGACATAAGTGATGTACTACTCGTAACTGTGGGTGCAGTTGTGTCGGTTCCGTATTTTGTAGTGAACAATATCGTATTCGTTACCGACATAAGTGATGTACTACTCGTAACTGTGGGTGCAGTTGTGTCGGTTCCGTATTTTGTAGTGAACAATATCGTATTCGTTACCGACATAAGTGATGTACTACTCGTAACTGTGGGTGCAGTTGTGTCGGTTCCGTATTTTGTAGTGAACAATATCGTATTCGTTACCGACATAAGTGATGTACTACTCGTAACTGTGGGTGCAGTTGTGTCGGTTCCGTATTTTGTAGTGAACAATATCGT